>WTSP01008319.1:0-54807 GCA_025331215.1 Actenoides lindsayi
AACAAACCAAAACCAAACCAAACCCATCTTTATTCAGGTGTTAACACAAAAGCGTGCGCGCTGCTTCTGTCCTCACCGCCGGCAGCTCCGCAGGCCCGGCCAGCGGCCGCCAACCGGGAACGGCGGCTGCAGAACAAACGCGATTCTGTGACAACAGCACCCGGAGGGAAACAGTGACCGAGGAGCGAGCTGCGCACCCAGCCCCGCCCCGGCCTCCCGGGCCCGTCCCCGCTGTGGGCAGCCGCTTTTACAGCTCCTTCGGCGGCACAAGTTCCCTCCGCCCGCTGTCAGGTCCTCCAGCGTCAATGGTGGCGAACGATCCGCGAAAAGATCCCCTCCGGTTCCTTCCCGTCACCCAGGGCGGCGAGGAATCCCTCCTGCCTCCTCCTCTGGGCCAAGGCGGCCAGGGACTTGAAGGTCTTTGGCTCGTAAATGGCCAAATCGGCGATCACCTTCCTATTCAGCTCCACCTGGGACTGAAGGAGAGAAGAGCAGGTCCTAAAAATGACAGTACTTGAGCGACAACACCGCGATGCTTAACCAGCCCTGGAGGTCTGAAGGCAAAAGTTCCCCTTTTTCTAGAAGTCTGTACGATTTTGGAACTATTGGAGTACCATCAGACACGGCTACGCAGCCATGGGGGGGGGTCTCACTAAGCCACTGCTTAAAAAATTATTATTTACTTATTTATTTACTGACTTTCTCAGAGTCTTTCTGGTAGAAACCAAGAGCTGAAGAAGAATGCCTTAATTCCATGGTAATAGGTTAATCCACAGCATTTGTTTTGGGTTCTCACGCACACCCATGTTTACTTGTGCTAGAAGCTGCTTGGTACCTTAAAATGTGTGTCCTGTACCAGAGGAGGAAAGGCTGTGGGATGAAAATACTCTAAATAACGGTAGAAACAGCACAACAAACTGTGTGTTCAGAGGGGAAAATATTAGATAAAACAGGTTGCTGCTTTGGGATCTTTTAAACAGAGAACCTTAAAAAAAAATCCTGTTTTGAGATGAGAATCAAAGGGACAGGCATTTCCAGGGGGAAAAAGCAAAGAGCTTTTAGGCAGTGCTTGATTCTTCTGCTTACACTACAAGAGTCACCAGCAGAAGCAGGATATGAATTTCAGGAACCATATTTCTATACAGGAAACACGTCAGAAAATGCAGAAAATTCTCCAAGCACATCAGAAAACCTCTGAAGTTGTCTATTTACTTGAAACAGGCACAACATTTTGAAACATGCTATAAATTTACATGTAGTTCCTCTTCAAGCAGCGTAAACACAACCTGTCTATTATGGCCAGTGCCAAGAGGAACAAGTTTTAATGTCACATTTCCAGTGGCACCAAAATTAACACCAAGTTCCCAGCACGTTTAAGAACACGGGGCAGCAGCACCGACTCTGCACTGCCCACACTCCCCTCAACACAAGCTGGTGGTGAAAAGAGCAGAGATTTCTTAGGGTTTTGGGGTTGTTTTTTTTTTTGCTAGTCCAAGCTTTGTACTTTAATTTCTTGATGTAAAAGGCAATGCAGCTGGTGCTGCTCACCCGCGGTCACAATAAGTGTAAAAGCATTTTGCAAGTCTCACAAGGTGCCCAGTCAAAGTTTGGGGGACAGAAGGAAGTGTAGAGCAGCAATGCTTTTGTTCTTAACAACAACGTAATTGTTTTTAAAGCTCCACCCTTACCTTAAGCAGATTGCTTATGAATGCCGAGTATTTCAAACCGTGCTCAAGAGAAGCTGCTTCAATCCTAGTGATCCAGAGCTAAAGAAAAAAAAAGTGAAAATTAACAGTTTGAATAATCAAATACTTTCAATGCAAGCTTTTTCATCACGCTAATCTGCTCACACTTCAGGAAAGACAACATTTTCAGACCTACGGTCTCGGTGCAACACTGAAGTTCAGAATGTGAGCAGGGTCAGGCCACAGAGGGACCACACTGCCTTTAAACTTGTATTTTTCACCCACTGGTAAAATATTTTGGGAGAAGCACCCAGGAAGGAAAACAGCTATTTCAGCTCTGATCTCCTCCCACTTCAATGTTGACATCAAACGTTTTGCTCTTTACCCCTCTTAGGAATCTCCTCTTCTCTCTTCTGGCCTTTGTAGACTTCACAAAAGCTCTCCGAACGCTTCCAACAGCCAGCTTGTAGCAGCGGTTCTTCCTTCCGCGGAAGTGCTGAAACAAACACAAGATGCTTTTGTCCAGTTATCTGAAACCCTTCAGTGATATTGATACATTCCGTTTGTGTTTCACACCTCTTCATAACAAGGATCACAAACTCCTTCACAAGCTAAGCCTCCTATTGTCATACAACGAACACAGTCTTGTTTTAAGGCATGGGAACCTTGAAGCTGAAAAGTTGGAACAGGTTAAAAAAAGTTCAGTCCAGCAGGAGGGAGCCAAACCCAGACCTCACTATAGGCTGTGGATCCAGGAGAAGAAAACAAAAAAATCACGTTTAAAAAACCCCACAAACAATACCAAAAAAATCAACAACCGCCCAGAACCAACACCGGCCTAGAGCACGCTGCATTTCCAGGCTGCTCTCCCCACAGTGCTTGCACTTCTTCAGCCACAGGCTGCTCTCTTTTATCCACACGCACACTGCTGCTGGCACAGCACAAGCGCCAAGCGCGTTTGTCGCCTCCGGCTTTCCCCGGACAGAAACCTCCCTACGCAGAACACGCTGCATCGGCGCCAACCGCTTTCAAGGCTCTAGGGCCACTACATTGCTCGCTGCTGGGGAGGCGGCTTGCGGATACACGAACACCGCGACGGGACGCCCGGGGAGGACGGGTCACGGCGGGGAGGACGGGACCGCTGCGGGGCCACTCACCCGCGCATACTTGAGCACCTCCTGCACCCTCCAGAAGCGGTCGGTGAGGCGGCTGCGGAGCCAGCGCGGCGGGCTGAGCAGCACCATATCCGGAACTGGGACCCGGCGCCTTCCGGGGCGGGGATAAGGGGAGGGGGGGGCGGCCCCGGCCCTGCCGTCGGTCCCCGCCTGCCCTGAGCCGGCCGTGGGGTTCGGTCCCGCCCCGCCCCCGGCCGCCCAGTCTCGAGTGCTTTCTGTCCCGTGCGGTGGTATTTCTGTAGTTCGTAGGTACGGTCTGCAAGGGGGACGGGTCATAAATGCCTTTGTTTAAGCGAGGGAGAGTTTTCACAGATTATAGCCAAGTTGTCAGTCGGTAACTTGGCATGAAAAACACGCGTGGGAATGAGGGTCAAAGGGGCCCGTGGGGAACTGCATCTGTATGGACACCTGAGCTTAGCTTACACACAACAGCGTGTTGGGAGGGCAACCGTTGTGGTCCAACCCGATCAAAAGAAATTCGGAGAAATGTTATTTATTCCAGTTATACCCCAATAAACCATCTGAGCCGCTTCTGGAGGCAGTTCCTCCACGGGCAGTATCGAGAAACTCAGTGTGAGAAGCTCTGAGGCTTTACAGCTGCTCCAAAAGGAAGAGTTAACAAGCACATGACAGTTTTTCTCATTAAAAAAAATAAAAAAATAAAAGAACTGGGGTCGATGGGGTCATTGAAGAGGTGGTTGGGGATAGGCTTTGGTGGTGAGTGAGGGGAGAGGTTTTGGGGGAATGCGTGAGGGAAGGGCTTTGGAACTGTTTTCTCCTCGCAGTTGCTGTGCGTGTGTAACTTTGAACTGTTTTCTCCTTGGATTTGTTTCAGTCGGGAAATATTTTTTGAGGGAATCTGTGAGGGAAGAGATTCTAGATTGTTCTCTGCTTGCAATTGCTGAGGGAGGGGAAAAGGTTTTGGCGGGAATCTCTGAGGGAAGGGACTCTGCACGGTTTTTCCCCTTGCAACTGCTGAGGGAAAGGAAAAGGTTTTGGCGGGAATCTGTGAGGGGAGAGAGGAGGAAAGGATCTCCCTCAGGTGTTGAGGGGATAGATGTTTTGGCGGGAATTCCGCTGTCCCCCTGAGGGGAGAGAGCGGGAGGGCAGCGCTCCGCGGGGGCGGGGGCAGAGGCAGAGGCGGTTTGTCCTTCCCGCCTTTTTTCGGAGCAGCCCCTCCCTCCGCGGCGGCCCCTCCCTCCGCGGGGCGGAGCCTGAGGGCAACATTGCAGCTGGCGGGGTCGGCTCGGTTCGGTTGGGCTTCACTCGGCGACGGCAGTAGCAGCCGCTGCCGGCCCGGCCCGGAGCTCCCGTCCCGGCTGAGGCTCCGTTGCCCGGCCAGCGGCGCTGAGCCCCGCGCCCAGTGCCACCCAGTCCCGCCTCGCCTGAGCCGCGGAGCGGGAGCGGGCAGGGGTTCGATGAGAGCTGGGAGGAGTGGAGCGGGGTGGAGATGACTGCGAGCGAAGGCGGCTGCTGGTCAGGTAGCTCTGAGGGGACGGGGATCGGGAGGGTTCCTCGAAGAGGTGGTTGGGGATGGGCTTGGGTGGTGGGAGGGAGGGGAGAGGATTTGGGGGAACGCGTGAGGGAGGAGATTCAGAAATGTTTTCTTATTACAGTTGCTGGGAAGGGGGAATTCTGACAAGGTTTCTGAGGTGTTTTCTTGTGTTTGCTTTTGTGGGGAAATGTTTTTTGAGGGAATCTCTGAAGGAAGATATTCTGAACGTTTTTTTTTTCCCTGGAACTGCTTCAGTGGTGAAATGTTTTTTTGGGTAATCCGTGAGGGAATAACTTCTGGATGGTTTTCTCCTTGCAGTTGCTCAGGGGCACTTTGAACTTTTCTAAACTGATTTCTCCTTGGATTTGCTTTGGCGGAGAAATGATTTTTGAGGGAATCTGTGAGGGAAGAGATTCTGAACGGTTTTCTTTTCGGAATTGCTGAGGGAGGGGAAAAGGTTGTAGTGGGAATCTTTGAGGGAAGGGATTCCGCAGCTGCTGGGGAGGGGGAATACTAAAGAGGCTTTAGAAAATGTTTTATCCGTGTATTTGCTTTAGTGAAGAAATGTTTTCTGAGGGAATGTCTGAAGAGGATTTGAACGTTTTTTTTCCCTGGAAATGCTTAAGGGGAAAAAAGGTTTAGGCGGGAATCTGTGAGGGAAGAGATTCTAGATTGTTCTCTGCTTGCAATTGCTGAGGGAGGGGAAAAGGTTTTGGCGGGAATCTCTGAGGGAAGGGACTCTGCACGGTTTTTCCCCTTGCAACTGCTGAGGGAAGGGTAAAGGTTTTGGCGGGAATCTGTGAGGGGAGAGAGGAGGAGAGGAACTCCCCTCAGGTGCTGAGGGGAGAGATGTTTTGGCGGGAATTCTGCTGTCCCCCTGAGGGGAGGGAGCGGGAGGGCAGCGCTCCGCGGGGGCAGAGGCGGAGGCGGTTTGTGCTTCCCGCCTTTTTTCGGAGGAGCGAGCGGGGCCGGGAGCGGCCCCTCCCTCCGCGGCGGCCCCTCCCTCCGCGGGGCGGAGCCTACGGGCCCCTCAGAGCAGCTGCCGAGCACCTGTCGCTGCCGGAGAGGCGGGAGGGCGGGGCTCGGCTCCGCTCGGCTCCACTCGGCGGCGGCAGCAGCAGCCGCCGCTGCCGTTCGGGAGCGGAGCGCCCGTCCCGAGCGAGGCTCCGCCGCCCGGCCAGCGGTGCTGAGCGCCGTGCCACCCAGTCCCGCCTCCCCTGCCCTTGCCTCAGCCACGCAGCGGGATGCATGAGGATTGAGAATCTGAATGGGTGGTGGGGTGAAGTTTGAGGGGAAATGTGTGAGGAAAGGGAAGACACTCTGAACAGTTTTCTCCTTTTAATTCCTGGAGGGGCAACGTTTGGGGGAAAGGTGTGATGAAAGAGATTCTGAATGATTTTCCTGCTAGAATAACTTTGATGGGAAAATGGCTATGGGGGTATGTGTGAGAAAAGAGATTCTGAAAGATGTTCTTGTAACTTCATTGCTGGCAGTGCTTGGTGGGAGGTTTGGGGAAAGATTTTGGCAGGAATCTCTGAAGGAAGAGATTGTAAGCAGTTTTCTCCTTGCACTTGCTGCAGTGGGAGGGAGTTTTGGTGGGAATAAGCAAAGAGATTCTGAAGGATAGAAGGAAATAATTACTTCCTAGGTTTTTCTATGATGAAGGACAGGGGAATCACAATAAAAAGACGAACATGCAGAGGAGCAACAGGTCTATATAAGAGGAAAACTGGAAATGGATTGTGGTAGGGATTCCTAAGGGACAGCAGGAAAAGAAATTTACTAAAGGCTACGAGAATTGATATAAAAATAAAGTTTTAAGAAACCATTAGAGAAAAAATTGTGGCAATATTATACAAGTACGATGATGAAGACACATTGACTACTACAATTAAGGAGAGAAATGCTTTACGAAATTCACAAGTCCAGATGTGGGAATTGCTTTTGAATGACATTGCTGAGGGGAAAACATACAGACACATTACCAGGGACTCTGGGTTTAGTTACTACAACACTCATATATAGAAGACTTAAAATTCCTGTAACTGCATAAAATATGTACTACTAATTATAAAACAAATGTCAAAAATTACAAAAAAATACATGGCATAAAAGATAATTAAAATTTTCTATTTACAGAATACATTCAAAAAAAACAACAGCAAAAGGCAAACATTCTAAATGCTCAGATGGAAGATGAACATCTACTACCAAGCAGAATGAAGACTCTGCAAGCAACGAGAGCGAAGGCTCTGCAAGCAAGTTCTGAGGCCAAAGATGCAAGTCCCCGAAGATGCTGGAGAAGGAAAGGGATTCTTGACACGGTCACCTCCCTGTAGTCTGGGCTCGGGATGCAGATTGGCTTTCCCTGTTGCTCCTGAGCCCCCTTGTTGCCCGGAGCTGTGAGGCCTCCCTGTAAGGAGGGCTGTGGTCTCTGCTCCCTTGGCCTGTTGCCAAGGTACCCCTTTAGCCGGCCGCTGTGACTGCCCTGTAAGGTGAGAGCAAGTCAACAGGCTGCCCATTTCTGGAGGAAGGGGAGCTCTTTGGAAGCCTGAGCCGAGGGACTGCCCTGTAACTGGGGTCCAGGTCTCTGCACCGGTGGCGCTATGCCATGCAATGCCAGCCCCCATAGTGTGACTCCGCAATCAGGAACATGGAAGCCACAAGCAACCTATTTCTAGGCCCTCGGTACCCTGAGGCAAGAGCCTGCTCCGTAACTGGGGTCGAGGCGTCTGCCTGTGGGGCTTCAGGCCCAAGTGGCAGTTGAATTTCAGTGGGCTCGCCTGTAACTCGGGCGTGTAGCCCATGGCCCTTCTCTCTGCATTGTCTCTGTGGCACTGATGGTACCTTTGGCCAAACGCCTGCTCCGTAACTGGGGTCAAGGCATCTGCCTGTGGGGCTTCAGGCCCTCGTGGCAGTTGAATTTCAGTGGGCTCGCCTGTAACTCGGGTGTGCAGCCCGTTGGCCCGGCTGTCTGTGTCTCTGTGGCCTCGGTGGTACCTTGGGCTGAGTGCCTGCTCCGTAACTGGGGCTGAGGCGTCTGCTTGTGGGGCTTCAGGCCCCCGTCGCAGTTGAATTTCAGTGGGCTCGCCTGTAACTCGGGTGTGCGGCCCAAGGCTTCACGGCCTCGGTGCATGCCCGGTGCTGCACCTGGAGAGTCAGCTGTGAAGACCTATAGTAGCTGAGTATCTGCCACCTCGCTGTAGGCCGGGTGTAGTTCTGTACCTGCCTCCATCTGGGTGCGGTCGAGGCTGGAGCTGGTGCCGCCATGTGCTCTTGTTTTCTCCTCTGGGAACAGTAACCTGAGGTGTGAGTGGTGGTGTGGCTGGGCGCGCACTTGCATGTGGTGGAGCGTGGCTGTTGCGCAAGGTGGTGGTTTGGATGCTTAGGCCCTAACATGCTGCAGCGTACTTGCTTACTCTTCCCAGAGCCAGAAAGCGTGGAGCCTTGCGTGGAGCTGTAAGCAAGGGATTCTCCGCCTCCCCCCAGGTGGGATTTGTGCGGGTGCGGGCACATCCCCTTGCTGCTGAGGAGCAGGCAGACTGTGTGTGAGCCCCTGTGGTAGGTGCTGGGGCGTGATCTGCCTGTAACCGTGGAGCAGGTCAGCCTCCTTTGAGTGGAGCTGCCAGTGGACACTCCTCTTAGCACGGCAGCTCTCTGGGGACATTCTGTCCCATAAGCCTTCCCTACATGGGAAATGCTGGCGCTGTGTCTCTCACTTGACGCCCAGCTCCTTGGAGCTGTCCGCTCCCTAAAGAGGGAGGAGGTCTCTGTAGCTGTTGGATTGGGCAGCCGGGTCGAGCGCCTTGTCAGCTTAGGATGCCGGTTGCACTTTGGCTGCTCACGGGGGACATGGAGCTCTCTGGAACCCTGGCGTCGCTTGGACGCGGGCTGCGGCCCATGCCCTTATGGCGCTGCCGTGGCCCTGCCCCCAGCCTCGGCCGAGCGACAGCTCTGTAAGCAGAGGGAGAGTCGCAAGAGCTGCCAGTCTGAGAAGCAAGTGAGCCCCTGGTGCCCTGAGCCCCGGGGCTTCCTGCAGTGCAAGGGCCGAGCTCTTTGCTTTGGCCCGTGGGGAAGAGGCAGCTTTTTGGAGCCAATTGCGGAAGGAGCCCCCCGCCTGCGTGTGGGGTGAGGCTGTTCTGCGTAGGTAGCCCGTGGCCCCTTCCCTGACCATGCGTGTCCAGAGTCCTGGCCCTTCGTCCGTGGCCTCCAACGCGCCTGGAGATCTGCTGTAACATTTGAATCCTGTCTTTCTTCAGAATGATGAATTCCCTGGTAGAAGAGTGAAGGCTCTTCAAAGCAAATTCTGAGGCCAAAAATGCAATTGTCTTCCACCTGAAGCATTTCTATGTTTTTCTGGTTCTCTGAGTTTCTTTTAAGAGTACAGTTAGTTACTACATAAACCTTTTTTTTTGGTTTCTTAATAAACAGTTACTCTTTTACTTGGCTGTAGACCGTTCTCTCTTCGTTTTCCTTTTTTCCTCTCTGTTCCCTGCTAACCTGTGATTCGGGGTCAAAAGGTCCACTTTTTAGTCGTTAGAAATGCACGTAGTCAAGTTTGCTTAGTAACTTGCTTACAGCGAGACATCCTTTCCACATGTTCACAGAGGTGGAAGGAGGGAGATCAGCATTTGTTCTGGAGCACCATGAAATGTTTTCGTGTTGTTTTCATCGACTGGGAGAATTCCATAGTTGGTGGTATGTCTTATGGAATTCTGGGTGCAAGCGCTTGAGCTGGAAATGGAGATTGATGAGCTGGACCAAACCACAAGATGGTGCTGTCATTACAAAGCCTGGAAAGTTATTTCTTAGCAAGAACTTCTGCAGAGAAGTAATGAATCTGGTCATTTTTAATCATTACTAGTTATGATGCTCCAGTTCCAAATGGTTGCACAATTTGCAGCCTTATCCAGACGTGTTTCCCAGTTCTAGCAAGGTATTTATTGCAAATGTGGACATTTCACTGGGAGTCTTGGGGAATGTTTCTTACTGTCACTGGAATTCCACACAAAGTTCATTTTTTCTCATTAGAGAAACATTAGAGTGCGTGTTTTCAAAGGAAGGTAAATCTTACCACAGTTTTCAGACACACATCCCTCCCACGTTAAAATGTTTTCATTATACCAAAAGAACTTTGGAAAGTTTCACCATGTTAAGCAAAGCTTTTTCAGATTTGTAGCACTTTTATGGCTACTTCAGTAGCTTTATTTGTCTTTTTTTGGTTTTTTTACAACCCTCCTCTCAGCAGCAGAAGGGAAACTCCCTTTGTATTAACAAAGGAACACAGCAGGCAGGAGGACAACTGCTGTGGTGTTGGGTGTACCTCAGCAGAACAGCTCCTCACCCACAGTAGGCTGAGTTGGGCTGGGTTAGACTGGATTGGGCTACTTGGGGTGGATTTGGACTGGGCTGGGTTGGGTTGAACGGGTGGGTTCCACGGGGCTGGTTTGGGTTCGTTTGGGTTGGACTGGGTCGGAGGGGTCTGCTTTGGGTTGAAATGAATTGGACTGGGTCAGATATGTCTGCTTTGGGCTGAAATGGGTTGGACTGGATTGGGTCAGGTTGGGTCATTCACATGTGCCTATGAGTTAAGATTGGGTCCTGTGGCATGATTGCTGTGGAAGTTATTTGGGGCTAGGATTTTGGAAATAGGGGCGTGAGGAGGACAACTCGGCTGGAGTGAGGAGGACATACCTGAAGCTCCCAAGAGCTTGAGCAGCACCTTCATTACTCAAATTGCAAAAATAAAAACTAATCTTTGAGCATTAAGGTGATATTGAAAAGACCTGTCTCTTTTAGTAGCAGCAGCAATAACGTTCTGTGTTGGGAAAACCACAGAGGAAAAGCCCCACTCTGGTATAAAATTATTAAATGAACTAATGAGAGTTGCTCACCTCCCCTATAACCTTTTTTAGTTGCTCAGCACCGAGTTCACAACCTCCCTATGATTTTAGCCTAACCTTGACTCTACTTCCTCCGCTTTTGAAGTGTTTTGTTTTGCTTTATGTGCTTGTCTTGTTCTTTCTCCGCTTAGGAGGCGTAAGTCAAGCTTGAAAAATAGTACATATTGAAATCAGTGGCTGTTGAGCAGGTTGGTGGTGGCCTCCGCGCCGTTCGTCACATTTAGTACATCCGGTGCCATCTGGTTTCCCCGCACAGACTCAGGGTTTTATGAGCAGTGCCGCCGGGCTGCGTCACCACTGAAGGCTGGATGGATTCCGTCCCTGTTTCCCCCTGGATGTCTCCATCGATCTGCAAAAAACATCTCGCATTTTGCAGCTTGAGAGGAGTCTGCTGCCCTGCACCTCTCCAGGAGCCCTCCAGCCTGAGAGTGCAGTGGCAGAAAGGGGTGGAACAAGAGAAAAATGGGCTTTTCATCCCCTGATGATTGTTGTAAAGGTTATTTCCCCCTATATTTTTTAAACATCTCTCTCTTTCATGTGTTTATTACTAACGAAATGTTCAGGCTTCATTCCCCCTCTCCCAGGAGAGGGGCCGTCCAAGCAGAGCTGCTCCTGGGGTTTGCAGTCCTGTTCAAGTCAAAACTGATCTGGCGACTGCCGGGCTTTTGGAATCATTTGGAAAGGTTTGGACCAGTTGGTACACCTGTCAAAAACCTCTCAGTGCTTGACATTTGAAAATAAGAAAGTAGAGGAACATCTTCCCATGGGGGAGACGGTTGTCTATTGGGTTTTGACTCACACGGCAGAGCTCTGAATTTATCATCAGTTTAAAGAAATGATTTTCAGATACATTTTTTCAGTCTGAAAACGAAAGGCAGAAGCAATAAATCTTTCATCGATGGTGCCGTTGCTTGGCCAGAAGAGATCTGTCACAGCTCAAAGCGGGGGAGGGGAGCGCGCTGTAGCTCCAAAGCTATTACAGAATCTTAATGAATTAATAGAAAACCACTGATTAATTCATCCTGCTTGGCTTTTCACCAAGGGAGGAGGTGGGATCCAAGGGCTGGGGAAGAGGGGGGGTGTTAGGGCCCTCAGGACACCAATAGGCCTTAGATAGCCCTGAGGCTTCTGTCCACAACCTCTACCTGGGACTTATTTAAGCTCAGCTCTGGGAACACCTTTCTGCCCCAGCAGCTGTTGTAGGTGCATCAGTCTCTGGGGCTCGGTTGGTGGTGGCCATGGCCCTTCTTCTGGCCTCTGCTCTGCAGGCTGACTGGTGGTCTGGTGCAGATCCGGATGGGATTTTTATGGCTGGATAATGATAGAGCTGAAGCTTGTGAGATCCTTTTGGGTGTCTAAAAGGCTCTACATGAAGAGCTATAGGAAAAAAAAAAAAGAAGCAGTAAGTGTGGCTGAACAAATAATTTTCCTGTCTGGGGACTCGCATAAGAAGCACAGGCATTGTGGAGCTATTCAAAATCTGCTTCTTTCAAAAGTTTTTGTTTCCTTCCCGCCAGTACCACTCGCTACACCTTTGAAATCTATCCTCACTCAGCTCTTCAACTCACTTCAGTTCCAAAGCCTCTGTTTTGTTACTGATTCCAGGTGGCGGATAGCAAATAGTCGCAATTTGTCTCGCTGCTTTCTTTCAACAGGGAGTGTGTGACTCTCCTCCAGCCCAGGGCCAGAAGGGACTTTCAGCAGCAAGAGGATGCAGTCAGTCCAATTACACTCGATTTCGATCAGGAGTCAGTCCTGGCTGCAGGGGCCTGTATCTGTGTAGTACAGATACCCTCTGCAGTCGGGGAAACGACTCTTGTGACACATCCGTGTCCCCTGGTTGAAAGAGTGGCCCGTGACTTGGAAGCCCACATCCAAACGTTACCTTTGAGAGAAGCCCGGGGAACCCTCTTGACTTTACTCGTGCCTGGTCCCTGTTTCTACACCTTGCAGAATTAACTACGCTGTGCGCTTAGTAAGTTGCGGTGGGACCTGTGCTACCTCAGCTGGCTCTGGAGCTCCAGCCCTTCTCTCCCTCCCGCAGCACTGCAGCCATGCACAGTGGGATGTGTCCAAACGGCTACGGAAATGTGCAGGTGCCACTGAAATTCTTAAGTGGTATTGATTGTTTGATGAGATAATTGGTAATTGCCGTGCTGTCGCTACAGAAGTATCAACGTTACCAGTGAGGGCTGCAGGGAACAAGATTTCTGAGGTATGTAGTTATTATTATCAATTTCCCTGAAGGTTTTTTTTTTTTTTTCAGAGGGAAATTGTAGAAAATCAATTGGATGCTGGATAATGACAATTGCACAGGGACCATGGTGACGCGGGGACGCGTGGTTCGAGTGCGGCTCCCGGGTGCTGCGTGCCAAATCCCCTCAGCAGCCAGGCAGATGTAAAGGATTGGCTCGCACAGAAAGAGGCTTCAGAACCTGCTCTGTCAACAGAGCAGTGTTGCAAAGCTCTGAGAGCCAGCTCGGCAAGGCAGACGCTGCTTGCGCTGGAGCACCGGCGACTGCAGGCAGCCGAGAGCTGGGGAACCACACACTGCTCCCGTCTTCGCTTCCAGCTCTCTGAGGTGTGAACAACAACTCCAGCAAGGCAGGGTGTGGAGAATCTGCTGCTGTTCATCATCTCCACTGGCCACCTCGTTTGGAGAAGTTGAGCAGAAATATCGACTAGGGTGAAGGATGATTTGAAGTCAAGGAACTGTCTGAAAGTGCCCAAGCCTGGTATTCCTAGGAAACAGCAGTGCTCAGAGGTGGAGGATTCTAAAGCTAGGCACTTGCTGGACCTGAGGAGCCTATCAAAGCTAAGACAGCAACTGTTTGGGACCTATTGAGATCATAATCCTAGGAGGAAAAACAAATTCAGGAGTACTATGGGTTTAAAAGCAAAATAACAGCTATTGCCAAACCTCCGGCAGCCACATCTACATTAAAACCGAGATTGGGACGCTGCTGGAGAACATTCTGAAAGGAAACAACCTGTTCTGGCCAGGTCCTGGGAAGCAGGTGGCCAAAAAAGGCCTTTCCTTCCTTGCTCTACTATGATCTCTGGTTAAGTGTTCTTGTCCATTTGCGGAAAAAGCAGAAAAAGCCTCTGCAAATTAATTCTCCGGTCTGTTGCCCAAAGCAAAGGAACCCTTTGGGACAAGAGTGTGGGCTGAGCAGCGATCTTCTCGAAGAATGTCTGGCCAGGACACTGAGGACTTTGGAGCAGAAAACCTGTCAGAGAAGTCTCGGATGATTCCCAGCCTCCCACCATATGACATAGATGACCAGCTTCTTCCACGGGAGCCGCGGAGTGCCTGGTGCTGCTTGGCATGGACCCTGCTGGTGTTCACCATGAACTCCTTGGTCTTCCTCATGAATTTGCTCTTGATGTTCGTCATCTTCATCATCGTGCTGCTTCCCACCATCGTGGTGGTTTACTTTGGCTTCCAGTGCCACTCTCAGGTAAGTGAGCCTGGGTCTGTATGGCTGCCAACAGGCACCTCTAAGGCAGGACCATCGTGGGTGGGTGTTTTTACAGACTGGGCTGACACGAGCAGCTCTGTGATGGTTGTTGCTAACCGGACGGCCCTTGGTTGTACAAGGGAGCAGTGTCTCCTGCTTGGTTCCTGTGACTCAGCGATAAGCCAGGCTGGCATGTGTGTTGTGTCTAGAGAAGTACAGGCTTCATGGTTTCTGGGCTTAAAGTAGTGGGTTGGCACCCCTAGGTCCAGCATCAGTAGGATAGCACGGAAAGGCTCCTGTTGGAGAAGCAGGGAGAACACTGACAGGAGCTGCCTGTGACTGCCCAGATCCTCGAGGATGGAGAGAGATGGGAGCCCTTGGTCCTTGTCCTCTGGCCACTGCCCTTTACACAGTTGTTGAAGCTTAAAGCCATCAGAGAGAAATCTACAGCATTTCACAAGCTCGCAGGAGCTGCCAGTCTTGTGGGGACACCTGATTGCTGCCAGGAATGAGCAAGAGACACATTTTTACCTCTTCCTTCTTCCAGTATTGTGGGAAATAGAAGTTTAATTGGGCAATAATTTTGCATTTCCATGAAAATCACAAGCAACTGTGACGGGCCAGGTGAATACACTCCCTGGTTTGACAGAGCTGCTGTTTATATTTTAATGTCACAATATTTTTCTCTTCTCCATGACCTCTGTTACTAATTGCTCTGTTACCTTCGTAATTCACACAAGTCCTACGTGGGCTCTGATAGGGTTTGCTGCTTTCCATTTAAATAAGCCCTTTACAGTGTCTGTCATACTTGTTCTGCCTAATGACTAATTATGGAGTTAGTAAAGTATAATAGAATATATAATCCCCCTTTTATGCCAATCAGATGCTTTCAAAACCGTGCTGTTCAGCTTCTCGCCCCAACAAATGAGCCTGGTTTGTCAGCAAGGGCTCTGCCTGCGTGCGTGTCTGTTCCAGTTGGCTGCTGTCCTCTGCATTTCATTATTTCATTACTTACAAATTTCCTGCTATATTTCTACAAATATTATTGGAATCACTTGACTGAGCCGTTCCCCCATTCTCCTCACAGGCATTAACTGTCAGACCAGCACCATATGACTTCTCTTGCTGATTTATCCCAAGTTAGAAGAGCTGGTTTACTTCCCGCTCTGGGGAGAAGTTGACTGTAAGCTCTGACTGGGGAATGTGCTGTAACTTTCCAGTACAGCCATTGCATTGTATTTGTCAGCTGGCATCCCAGCAACAGGAGCGTTCAGCCCACAGCTCCCTATCTTAGAGCTCCCTGACAAGGGGACTGAGCCGTTATTGCTTTCTCAGTACTGATGTATTTCCTGGGATCAGAAGTATGGCTTTGACTTTTATTGCCCTGAAATTACGACAACGCGTAGCTGCCCTTATTGAAAAGCTCTTCCTGATCCTGCAGACTAATGAACAGGGAGACATCTGTCATGGTAATTGTCTTGTAGAACAGATGCACATGCTGCTGCTGGTTGGAGTGAAGCATAACTCAGAGAAATCACGTACTCCTGGGCCAGGCAATTCCCACTGTGGCCCTGACACCCTCTGGAAATGCTTTACTATGAGATGCATCCATGTGTGATGCTCACCAGGGTGAAATGGGAAGCTCTGGAGGGCCTTGAGGGAGCCTTTGAGGAGATGCAAAAGGTTTTTGCGTACAGCCAAGTGCAACAGAAGTGGAAGCAGTTGTGCTGCTGTTCCCTGTACGGAGTCTTTCAATATAGGCTTTCCTTTAAAAGGCACAGAGGGGCACTGCAGCTGTATGGCTTGACAAGAGCAGTCCTTTGTCTCTGGGCTACTGCTTTTCAGCGCCTTCCTAGTAGCCAGGGGCTGGTTTCTGTGCTGCAGATCCATTAGCTGGACTATTTTTTTTAGTATGATGGGTTGTGCTTGTACTGCTGAAAGCATATTGTAAAAGGAAAGGAAGGTGGGGGAGACGGGGCTTGCCTGTAGCGTCTGTTAATGCAGAACAACTGAGTGGCCTGACTCGGATCTCCTGCTGCCAGGATGAAAGGAAGGATTTAAATACCACTCAGCAAGGACCAGTTAGAGTGCTGGATGCTTTGCAGCAGTGTGGGGTGAAGGGGCTTTCCCGGCAGACTTTGCAGTCCAGAGAGATGCCAGGACATAGCAATGAGAACAGTGTGTACGCAGAAAACAGAACACAAACGGGGCTGTTCCAGGGCAGGAGCCTGGAGAGCCTCCAGCCAGTGGGTAGCTGTGGAACGACCAACCTCTGTCTGCAGAAGCGAAAGTCTTGCTGTATTTTATTTACTTATAATTTCCAGTCTGTTGTGCCACTCACACCACTGTAGCAGCGGGAGGCTTTTTTATTTGGTTTCTGCCTATCAAATGCTAAGCTGTGCTATTCGGATAACTGACTAAAGCTCAGCATTTCCCATTTCAGGATCAGTCTGCGGGGCTCTCGCCTCACAGCGATGCTGCAATAATTGAAAGCTTGGTTGTTGATGTGCTGTCAGTCACATAGTGCAGCCTGAAGATTGCTGAGCTCAGCTCAGAGAGAGGGAAGAGGCGTGTCTGTCCGTGACAGCACGAGAAACTGGGGGGTACTTTGGTCCCCACTCCGCCCAGCGCCAGCTCTGTGACAAGCTCTGTCTCGCTCTTCCCACAGGTGCTGCACTCAGCTGCCCGCTACTGCAAAAGCGTCTTGGATGACAACAGCTCTTCTGCCCTCATTATCCTGGGCTTCATCATCATGTCCCCTCTCATCGTGGCAGCCATGGCTATTTACTGCAGCCTGGCGAGGCGGCTGCGGCTCTTCATGTGCTTCCAGCCGCACAGCCGGGCTGTGTACAAGGGGGTGAAGTGGCGCTGGTACGAGGAGGGAGGGCTGTGCGGCTGTTTCAGGGGGTGGAACACTCAAGTCAAGGCCTGGGTGTAAGTTTGCAGCAGCAGTGGCCCTGCCCTAGCCTGCACCCTCTTCTCCCTTGCCCTGTCCCTCCTCACCATCACCTCCCAGAATCACCATCCTGAGGTCTCTGCAGATGAAAGCTGTGTAGGACATAGACGTGAGACGGAGATCCATCAACGAGCCATCTCCTACAGCTTTGTCTGGCACTGGGTATGATTCTGCCCACCATGAGTGAGGTACAGAAAACACAAGTCCTTGATGGTAAAGACAAGGTTCAGCTCTGAAAAGATCAGGGACTGTTCCCAGTGCCTGTTGCAGTCGGAGCACAACACTGTTGCAGTTGTGACAGCATGTTCTGCCTCACAGGGGGCATAGTGTGCATCCGTGTGGGATCAAACAGGGGTGGGAGCAGCTGCTGGCTTTGCTACATGGCTACCAGCGTTTCTAACCTCTTGCAAAGGTGTCTGTAGGTCTCTGCCTCTGTGATGTGTGGGATCCACCGCTTTCCTATGCATCAGATATTCTTCCCCCCCTTAGCAATCCCTCTTTCCCATCGTCTATAGCAGTGCTTATGCTCCTTTTTGCTAATCCTGAATGCTATAAATCTTTTGGTGCCCCAACAAGGCTGGATATCTGGAGGACCCAGGAGCCACCCCAGCACTGGCACTGGGTTGTATTCTCTGTGTGAATCGAGGACTGAATGAGCCACGGAGACTGACCGGCCCTCATCAAAATGCAAGTATGGCAACAAAGCAGTAACTGGGGAGCCTGATGTGCTGAACGTGTCATCTGCAACGGCCAGGGTGATGTGTGGGGCCACATGGTCCCTAGAGAGGGGCTGAACCCGTCTGAGACCTACTGAGCAGGGGAAACCCCCCCACTCTGGTTCTACAGAGCTCCCCCAGGGCCTGGCCTGATGCTTGGCTAAGTCAGCAGGAGCTCCTTCTTGATTTCTGTGATCTCTGAAGTAATACCACAGATCCTCTGTCCTATGGCACACCATAAAATGCAGCTGAGGGACCAGCAGTGTGTATGCGAGAAGCTGTGGCAAGAAAAAGCGCGGCAGCCTGATGTATGATTCTCTTCTTTCAAATCACCGTGGGGCTCACTGTTCGGTTAGTGGGGTCTGTGTTACTGACCACTGTAAGCTCTGTACTCCCGCTGGTTGTACCCCCCTCCCAAACACAACCATTCCCAGTGTTATGCAGAAATAAAGGTCATGCCCAACCTCCAGAACTGAGAGAGTTTGTTCTGTCTCAAAACCCTGGAACAGGAAGAGCCACGTGGTGCCCTTTGTGCCACAGCACGTATCACTGTAAGTTAAAATTTAATGTGTTTACCCGTTTTTAAAATGCATTTTAAAATGTCATGTGTTCGTTTCCATTCCCTTTTGGTGTGGCCTTCTGCTTCCTCCCTACGCCTCTGCTGGAGTCTCTTACCTGACAGAGACAAAAGGAGATAAATAGTTGTAAGTTTCTGACTGGAGCGAAGAAAAACAGAAGTTCTGTTTCATGAAAAGGAGAAATTGTGCTACAGGACAACAAGGTTTTGCCTGGAGGCAATATTTGCTGATTGGGTACAGACATTTTATATGAGCTGTTGTTCCTTTTGCTCACCTGTCATTTAATCCAACCGCTTTTCAAATGAAAGTGTTCCTGAACCAGACTACGGTGCAGGTATTGTAGCCAGCCTTTCCCGTGCTACCTCTGCAGCAGGGAGCATTGGCAACAGCCTTCCTCATAAAACAAGAATCGATTTAATTTAATATTTTACTTTACAGAGAGCTTTAATAACAAAGGGGAAATGAAGCTACCAGAAAAGACACTTCTCTCTGCAGCGGAACAGACCTCGGTGTGGGAGCGTTCAGGCTGCAGCTCGGGGGTACCCTGGCGCAGGCAGAGAGCACACCAACACGAAGCCGGCAGCGCTGCAGCTCCGACCTGCAACTGGCTTGATCCTAAATTTCCTGTAGAGAGCACAGAGGCATCCTCAATATCCTCAGCCTTGGATCAAACCCTGAGGGCAGCTGTGGCAGCCTGCTTTCTGCAGGGCTGGTGTGCCAGGCAGGGCCTGTCCCACAGATGCTGGGGGGAGAGGGTGCTACCAAGTGATGCCTTCCTCTTCTGCACGCTCACAGGAGGGGCTTTGTTCTGTCGGCTCCCATCCCAGCGCAGAGTTCAGACCATAGCTCTGCCTAGCAAGGTGCTGAAGGAAGACAACAAGAAATGTATTTTAACTGTTGGGTTTTTAAAGTCCCAGTATGTATGGGTTTAATTTCCCTGCAGCATCTTCTCCATGATTCAAAGCCATAGCGCTAACCCGGTACTGATGTACCTCAGAAGATGCTGCAATGTATTTGAAGGCTTTGGTCAGGTACAGTGTTCATTTGTGCTTCCCTGCTTCTCCATCATCACTGAATGGTCCGGATCCAAAGCTGATGAAATCACAAGAAAGAAGCCACGTGTCAGTGGGTGTTTAAAGAAGACTTAGTCCTTCACACCAGGGCTGGAAGCAGCTGTTCTGGCAAAGGGGAAAAAAGAAGGGACACAGTTGCACAGCTGCTTCTCTGCCGTGCCTGGGAACGTGCAGTGGACCCGATGCTAACACCAGCTGGACTCATAAATCCACACACATAAACATGTACACAAGAGGGAATCGTGCAGCTAAGCAAAATAGATGAGGCCATTTCCAGGCTTTCACCTGTCTCTCGTTAATAATGTAGCTAAGGGGTTCATTAGGACTGGTGATGTTGCTCATGAGCAGCCCTTTCACTCTTCCAAGCAGCTTCTCCAAGACAGAAAGATATTCTTGGTTACCAGTATGTAGCATTTCATTTATTATCCCCTTCCTCTTAATTCATTAACAACTGCTCACACTGCTCCTAAGTGGCTTTGCTAGAGCAGCTAAGGACCAGCTTTTCTACACCTAGATGGGGTTCCAGGAGTCCTGCAGCCCAGGGCACAGTTGCTATATCAATCCAGGTCTCCTCAGCCTGCACACACATTGGTGTTTGCCAGCAGCTTATGGAAATTTTATATAAAGATTACATACGAATTTAATACGACGGAAATGAACACTAACAGGTTTCCACAAGTGGCAAGAAGAGCTTCTCTCAACACACAGGCTTCTTAAGGAATTTCTCTGATTTGTGCTGTGTTTAAGCACTAGTGATGAATAAGCCCAGGTGCTCCTGAAATAAAGAATTTTTCTGTCACGCAGGCATCGCTCTGGCCCAGCACTACTGAAATCAGGGACACTCTAGATTTACAGCAGGGTTAAAGAGAGCACGTTTCAGCCCAAGGGAATGCAGAGCCCGTACAAAACACAGTGAAATTCTAAGCCAGTGGAATCCAGGAACTGAATAACCAGTTCTTTGCCTCCCCACGTTTGCCAGTTGAAGCCTCTGAGTCCAGAAGTTCTTGCTGCGGTGTTTGAGCTGCTTCCCAGTGCTTTCAGCTGGGTATGGGTCCTCTGGTGCCTTCAGCTATTGGAGCACTCAGCTGGGGGCAGTGCAAATGAGAACCATCTGTCAAGCTAACTGAACTCAGGAAGATCTTTTAGAGCCAAGGACAACACAGCATTGATTGGAAAGATGCTAAATTCCTCCTGTGAGGGAGGCCAGTGAAAAGGAAGTTGGAACCTGCTTGCACGTACCATGAGAGGAAGTCAAAAGCAGACTGTCAGCTCCAAGGGTTGTGCCCCACCTCTGCTATTGACCGAGCTGGATGTAACCTGAGCATCCTCCCTACTCCTAAGGGGTGCTCTGTCAGCACGGGGAGCAGGGAAGGCAGTGGGTCTGGTTGTGAGAGCAATCCCAGCTCTAGCCATGCAGCCAGGAGAAGGGACTGGGGCTCTGGGGCTCTTCTTGACATCGTTCCTCCACCACCCAGGGCACAGCAAGATGTGTTAAAAGGAAGGAAATTCAAGCTCATCGGAAGCACTGACACCTGGGTTCTGGATCTTCCTAAGAGTAAATTACCAGTCTCTTGCAAAGTACTCTTAGCAGACTGGCTCTTGTTCTCAATCTCCCCACAGGCACTTTAATATTCCATGTGCTTAGATTTCTGTGAATAACTCTCTAGGCTAATTTGGCAGCGATCTGCATGGTAATGCAATTCCAGTGACATATGTGCTGGACGATTTCTTTTTCCCTCCCTATTTGTGTTGCTAACTGCTTAATTGTAACTTGAATGTCTTTGGGGAAGTTTCCATTGTCTTCCTTCACCTCCCTCCTCTTTCGAGTCACTGATGATTGTTTCCAGCTCTGCCAGAAAATTTGGTTAGAATGAATGGAAGCGATTAAAGAAAGAATAATCAGGGAGTGCCTGCCAAGGGCTGCCTCACTCAGCCAGCTGATCATCCCGGTATGAGATGGGTCACCCACATTCCCCTGTCCTGGGACTGCTGCCCTGGCAGTTGGCTGGGGCAATAACTTCGAAAGCTGTTGCGCAAATGAAAGGGACAAAGGTGAGAATGAAAGTGGCAACTTAACCTGGGTTTCTGGGACACCAGTGCCTCTTCCTACACCACACTAGTCCCTGCCAGCAAAAACGCTCATTTCCCACCCCCCCAGGAAGTTCTGAGTGGCAGGAGGAAACAGAGGAGCCCCATATATATGTTTTCGAGTGTGTTGTGTGGCTTTGTTAAGATGCTCATACCACCCCAAAGCCATCTGTCACGCACACATTGCCCGAGGGCCTGTAGTTTAAGAGCTGCAGAAGAATGTGAAAACAAATTAACTTTGTGCAAATAAAAAATAAATCAATAGTAACAGAAAAAGTCTGGAAGGATACATCTGCTAGACGTTGTAGACACTACTTCCCAGGTCTCTTTGAGATATAAAGACCCGGGGTTAGGAAAATCCTACCAATTACCAGGACTCATCTCTGCTCTCCGGGCCAGTCAGGACCATGGTGTTTCTTGGGTTCGTGTCTGGAAGTGCAGAGCTGGATTTGCCTCTGGTTTGTTGGCCCTCCTTTAGCCGATTGTCACCTTCCAGGATGGAATTACCCCTAATTTCATACATTGTTTGCAAATGCATGCCGTACCTTGTTCTATACCTTGAGGAGCAGCTCTTCTCCTGCATGCCCAGGCCTCAAGATGGTGCTGCGGGGCTGAGTCTGGAACATTCGAGTGCTCTCTGGTGCACCCAGAGTAGAGCGAGACCTTTGGGTCTGGGACAGCCAGCCCTGGGCACTGTGCTGTTTGCTCCCTGCAGCTACAGGGATTCCGGGAAGACAATACACAACTGGCTTCATAGTGGTTTACTGTGCAGATGGAGAACCCACAAAGCCATGGGACTGGGTGGGAGTGGCACCCAGCACACAGCCTAGATTGGTGTTCCAGTTCGAGCCTTGGCCTGAGCGTTACCATCTTATAGACTCTCCTTCCAGCCATGCAACTGGGCACTGGCACTGGGCGGAATCCCTTCTGCCTGGGCACGGCCATCTCCGGCTAACAGCATCTGCCGCGGGAATCTCGGCCAGACCTGGTCCTGTTGAGCTGGTGAAGGCTGAAAAATGAGAAGGAGGAGGGAGGGTATGATGGTGTCAACCTCGGATCTCTTGCTGGAAACTACTGTCTTCTCACAAAAGAACACTCAAGGGGATCAGGGCGTCCTGGCACAACGTGCGTGTTTCCTGTAACTACCAGCCATGATCTCCCGAGCCAGGCGTCACCGTGACCTTCGCCTGGCCCCTGCCCACAGCTGACTGAACTCGAGTCCCACAGAGCTGAGCTGCTGGGGGGCCCCACGGCTCTGCCTGCCTGGGGCAGCAGGAGTCCAGGGGCTGCCATCATTCCCTCATGACAGAGCAATGCAGGGGCAGGCTGGGCAGTGCTCCCAGGTTCTGCGGTGGCAACCCAAGCAAAGGACCTACAGCCCATTCCCCAGGCCCCAGAGGGAAAAATGGGGACATTTATCAGACCAACAAAAGGGCCACTTGTCATAAGAAAAGCCACGAGCTGGCCACGTTGGAGGCTCGGCGCTGCGAGGGTTGTTGCCGCCGTCACGGTTTTTGCTTTGCATTTGTCTCCTCTGCCAGGACATGAGCTCATGGAAACGCTGGCACTTGATGTGGGCAGGCAGGACAGCCTGCAGCGTGTCCGGCCCAGACCATGGGTGGGTGGGTGCACTCGAATGCCAGAGGCAATTCAATCCCAGCCAGTTTTCTAAGCCAGCTCCTCCCCAGTCGCACAGCAAGGAGGGATGAGTGGCTGGTGAACCAGGACCATGGCGAGGAGGACAAGGGACGCTCTCAGCACCTACACTAGTTACACCAAATGAAGTGCGATCCGAAGCTGTGCTCCAGGAAAGCTGGTTTGCTGGCAGCACTGCCATGGGGACCTGTCCTTGGACTCCTTCCCTGAACTCAGGCCTAAAGACTCCTCTGTCCTGAGCCAGCTGCAAGGAGGAGCAAAAGGATATTTACTCGGGACATTCGTTGCCTTCAGCAAGATGACTGAGAGCTACTGAAAGGGGCACTGGCTCTTAAAGAGCATCCTAACTTTGAATTGCCTGTTGAGCCATGCCAGCTGGTGAGCATTTAAGGAGCTGTAGGCATCCGGACAACGTGCATTTCACAGAGGTGCTGGCTCCGACCGTAGCTCTGTGGCAGCAGGGACGTGGAGCTGGACAGGAAGGTTGGTTCCTCCTGCTCACCTGAAAGTGCTGCTCTGCCCCTGCTCTTCAGCAGCTCAGTTAATAAACCAATGTGCTAAAATTACTCTTTTGGCAACACTTTCTTATCTGTGTGGCACCAAGCAGGAAGCTGCTGAAGTATGTGAAAGCCTTTGTGAAGTGTCACAATCCCAGCAAGGTTGCCTATGGCTGTTCTGCCCACCTATGCCGTGGTGGCAGATGTGACTACCAGGGCAAGGGGATGATCACAGCTTCCCAGCCCCAGCATCAATCTTGTCTCTCTCCAGGGAGTGTAAAGTGGTTTTAGATAACACAGTGAAAACTGCAGGGAATGTGACTGGGGGCTGAAAGGGCCAGTGGCCAATAGTGTGAAGGGAGCTGGCTGGGAGCCCCTTGTCTGCAGCAGAAAACATGGGAGGCCGTTGGCTCGAGGGGGTGTCACTAGGGAAGCAATCTGCACTCGAGATCTGGTGTTCACAACAGCCTTGCTGCTAGCGAGCTGCTTTGCAAATCCCTGGCATCTCCAGGGTGTGAGACTGAGCAGAAGACAATTAAAGGTTGTTGAGGATTTTCCACAGGCACAGACCAGCTGTGATCCACCTTTAATACCACTGAAGGTAACTTTTTATGACAGATGTTTGGGGAAACAGAGCTGTACTTATTCTTTTCCTGTGGTGTTTCAGCATGTACTTGTCATGCTCTGGAAACCTGGGGCTTTGACCTGATCTGCTGGCACCAATTATCTTGCTGGATATTTAGGGGGGGAGCTGAAAAGCCAATCCCAGCCTTTTTAGGTGCTGGAGATTGTCTTGACATCCTGTCTCCGGGGCTACTTTGTAAGACAGGACATGTCTGCATGAAGCAATTTGTTCCACTGTCAGCACAAGTGGTGGGCTCAGCATCCTAAAGGTCAAGCAAACCATAATGGGAAGGACTGCTGGGGCAAACCAGAGGACAGTGACGTGCTTCTGCCCCCTGAGACTTGGCGGGCAATCCTCCAGCAGGTATAAAGTAGACAGGATGTGCAGGGCTGGAGTCTGGTTTTCAATGGTTTTTGTGAACCTCAGGGAGAGATAAGAAGCAAGGCCAAAAAAAAAAATCCCAAACAAGCCAGTCAGGAAAACAGTGATGCTGTCTGGTTTGCTTCTCTGCTTTCTGATGCTGCCAGTTTGCTTGTGCCTGCTTCCATTGTTTCTCAAGTACAGAGTATAGAGAGAAGGAAACCAAGCCCTGGACCCTAAACCGATGAGCAGAAGTAAAAATAGAAGCCAGGGGAGCAGACTTCCTCCCAGACATAAGCCTCTTGTTGCTGAAAGCCACGAATATCTGCTGTTCCTGAAAAGTCCTCCTGACTCCTCCACCAGCTTCTGCTCACTGACCCAAGCTGTCCCAGCACCAATTGTGAGGCTGAGGCCGGGGGTCTGCTCAGCACATTTTGGAGAGACCTGCAGAGCCAGTGTTCCAGAGTAGACTGTCCTTAGCCCATTCCCACAGGTATCAGTGGAGTCACAAAAGTGTTTGTTGTCCAGTTCGAAAAACACTGTCTGTCTGGAAGAGTGGTGCCAGATGCACTAGCATGAAACAGGGCTCCTCTGAGGCTGCACATCCCGGTGGGTGTGGATGGACCTGGAGGGAGAGATACTCAAGCATCACGACTGACTCTTCTGGATACGGGTTTGGTATGACCCGTTTGTTCACTGGTGAAAAACACACTGTCTGGTCTGCAACAGTATTTTACTGCCCATGTGAGGAGCAAAGAGCTCTGCATCATGAGGGACCCAGAGGAAACTCCCTCAAGGCTACTGCAGCTGGTCAGGGCCTGAACTTAGAGGGAGTGCTGGTAATAATGAAGGAATGTTTGCCATGAAAACACAACATGGGAGCCTAGTTCAGCCCCTCCACGCCAACTGCTTTAGGAAGCCCTCAGACTGCTGGGACCCTGCCTGACCCAGAGGTCAGCTCCACTGGGAGCAGGGACAGTTTGGCTGTTTGGTTTCTATTGTAGCTGTGGTGACCGTGTCCCATGTTGGCTACCAGCCCTCACATTCACACTCCCACCTTTTCAGCCGTCCTGGATCCCTCAGCCATTCTAAATCATCCGCAAAAGCGACGTCTGCTGCTGAGAGCTGAGCTGTAAACAGAGTCCCTCCACTCACACAGCACTCACTGTTTCAAAGCAACAAGTGTTAGCTGAGCCCAGCTGGAAAATAAACGTCCCCATCTCTTGAAATGAGCTCAGCCCTGCGGCACGGGCAGGGATCGGCCTCCCCGCTGCAGACTCTGGCTTTTCCACAGCAGCAGATGGGAAGGGGTGCAGAGATCCTACCAGTCTTCTGCAAACTGCTTTTGCATCGCTCTTACTCTTTCCTGGGGACAATTTTCTTTTCTCACGTTGCCTTGCCCCTCACGAGGTCTCAAGCCACGGGCCGGGAGTGTGGAATTGTGTCAGCTTTTGGGGGCAGATGCTTTCACAAAGACCACTTTTCTGGCAGGCACCAGCTGCTCTGCACACTGCTGCTGGACACAGAGCTGCCATTTCACTGGCTGCTGCTTCCTGACTCCGTGTGAGCCAAAGGCACCAGGCAAGCGCTCTGCTTGGGATGTTCTGGCGTTTGCTTTCTAGTCACAACTGGACCCCAGACACTCAGAAATCCAGAGGGGAGGGGGGGAAAGACGCATAGTGAGGAAATCAATCCGTCAGGCTTCGTCAGACCACAAGAGCTTTTTCAGTTCAGGTTATAGAGAAAGAGTCCATTCAGCCTTTTACCTCTTAGTCACAGTGCAATACTCCATCTCCGACATAAAGGGAGCGAGCAGGGGGAAGAAAGAAACCCCTTTTGCCTTGTTGCAATTAAAGATGTCACGCAGTTGGATGAGGGTGTGGATAATTTTTGCTCTTTTTCTAGTTTGTTCTCAGGAGCCGGGCAGGGCTCTGTGCCTGCCTGTCTCCCTGGGCTAGACCATTCCTGTCAGCACCTGGCTAACCAGGTTTCCTTGGAATTTGCAAAGGTGCTGTGGGTGGAACTCACCTCAACTGCTCGGTTCCTCTGAACAAGGGCCTTTTGTCCATGGGGCTTTTTGGTGCTTGCCTTGATCGTTTATCTTCTCATTGCTCCTTGCCATCATTTTAGCCATGCAAATGTGGTAGACGAAGGGTGTGATGCACCGTTGGGGTTGTCTCATCAAGATAGCAGTGAGCAAGAATGGGGTTTGTTATTACAGGTGAGCTCTAAAAGCACAGCTTGAGATTCCCTGGCGTACAAAAGCAGCAGAATTCCTCCATTTCCACAAGAAAGGGTACTTTGCCTCATGGTTGTCAATGATGGGAGGTTAACCCTCAACCCAGCATAGCAGCCAGCTTCTCAATACGCGGTCTGATGCAAAAAAACCATGCGTACTTTGAATCTGTGGGCTTAAATGAAGGTCAAATTGCAAGGCAACAATACTGGTGCCTCCAGCTACCTCTCTTCACAGGCTGTTGATGTTGGTGGCAGGACACCATAGGCTGTGGTCTTCTCTGGAATCAGTACATGGTATTTAGCAGCGTTTTGAGTGCTTTGCAAAAACCGCTGAGTGCTGCAGCAGCAGGTCCTCTTGCCACTGCTAGCGTGAGTTGGGAAAGCTGCCGGGTGTTTGCTTGCACAGGCAAGAGAGGTTGTTCTGGTAACTACCTGTACCCCAGGGCAGATGTTCAGAACAGATGTGCCAGCTGTCAATCCTGCTGGATAGGGATACGGTTCAATGAAACCTCATGAACTTTCTGGAGACGAGAAAAATTCTCCCCAAAGCCTGGCCGAGTGTTTCTCTGGCACAAGACATTGTCATGAGGTCACTGTTGGAGTTCCTCCCACTGTCTAGATCATTCACAACCAGAAATGAAGAACTTTCTCCTCGGGCTTGAGACCCCTCATGTGCAGGGTGCCCGACTATGTTCTACTGTAGGGCATACCTGTCTCTGCACTCCTGCTGGCATCCTCTCCAACATGGTTATGTCTGCTGCGGAAGGATTTAGGACACTTACATGACGTAGGCTCAGCCTCCAGCTTTCATTCTCCTTCCAAAGCTGCAACTCAGGAAGGTCTTGTCATCACTGATTAATGAACAACCGTAACAAGAGTCTGGGAATCACTCCACTAAAACCGAGGGGCTGCTTTTTGATCCAAAATCCTGGAAACTGTTTGATTGCTGATAGGGCCAGAGGTCCAACATACCAGTGAAAAGACCACATTTTTTGCTGGGTTCTCCATCCAGAAAAGGCTGATGAAAACATAAGGGCGTCTCCGCAGATCTGGCCAGAGCCTAGTCCAAAGGCCCAGGAGAGAAGAGTGCAGAACTCCCAGAACTTCACCAGTGCTTTGGAGATTTGTGGGGAATTCTGTGCAAGCAGAGAAGGACTTGGTAGCCTACATGCAAAATAATGCAAGAATGTAAACGGCCTCGGGGGAACACTGCAGACAAAAGGCCTTTTTTTTTTAGTTTCTGTATCTGTTTTTCTTGTTTACCCCTCATGACACCTCACCATCATGTCTCATGCATCATCTCTGTTCCTGACAAGCTTTCAATGGCCTCTCGAGAGCCACAGAGATGAGGAAAGAGAGCTTATGAAAAGAGAAGCTCGAACTGACTTCTGAGTGCCTTTCATGGGGAAAGCATCAGAGCAGCAACATCCTTGACAGGTGCCAGGAAGCAGAGGCAGAAAAAGCCCCATGTGTGGGAGAACTCTGCTAAACAGGATCTGCCAGACTTCCTCTGCACGATAGACATGCAAGCACGACAAGCAGTTGGGTCAGGCCCTGCACTTACAGCAGCCCAGTTTGAACAAAGCTTCCCTGCCACTTCCCTTCACCAGCAGCACCACGGGAGATGAGCAGCTGAGTGTGCTGAGAGTCATTATTGCCTCCTTTCTTCTGCCCTGCATTCCTCCTGTATATGCACCCCACCTGTATATACCCCACCTGTATATACCCCACCTGTATATACCTGCAGCTTTGGTTAGCCCCATCTTTTAAGAACTAGGAGTGAGAATGTCTTTGGAAGGGGTAAGTAGCATGTTATTTCTTCCTTGGGTCAGTTCTGTAGCTGGGAGGGGGAGGATGGGCTGGAGCTGCAAACATTCCCATTTCCAGTCAAGGCCAGGACTGGAGTCCGAGTGTGTGCAGAGCGGGGTCTGATTTAGTGTGTGTTCAGCTGGTGGTTGCTGCCTTTGCTGTGCTAGTTCCTGGAGTGCTCAGAGGCATTCCCAGTGACCTGTCACCTTTTGGGGGGGTTTCTAGGATCATTCTCTAGGAATCTGCTGCTGTGGAAGATTTCCACAAGGCAAATCTGTTTAGCAACCTCACAATGGACTTCAGCTCCTTTCCAACATCAGTAATGTTTCTTACTTGATTGATTCAGCTTTCCTCTCCTGGAAGGAACTGAGGAGGGTAGTCACAGACCTAGATGTCACTAAGTCTGTTACTTAGTGCTACTTGATGCTACTTTCTGCATCTCTTGAAAGAGATGTGAGAACTACATTGCAAAGAAGGCTGATAGCAGCTGCCCTCGGGTAACTTCAGCAGGGGATGGGCTAGAAGGCAAGGTGTATTTATTTGAAAAGGAGTCAGGGGCTCACCCAGGGAGATTGTGAAGACAAGTATGCTTACTTTGGGGTAATGTGAGGTGGCTCTGGTCATCTATTCACCGACTAATCCAATGACAAATATCTGCATCTTTTTTCTAGTTCTCCATGTCCCGGTTTCAAGGCACAGGAGATAGTCAGTGCTATCTAATGGCAGAGCTTTGGGTCATTTGCTGTTAAATTGTCTATATGAGAGGACTAATTATAGATGTAAGGGCTGTGACTAAGCACTGGATAATCCTACCAATATGCAAAACTAAACTATAAAGCCCTAGAAATGTAAATAAAGGACTGGCGTTGCTAACTGAGAGCAGCGAGCTCGGTGAAGTACTGCACTGCCATGAGTTGCAATCCCAGTTCCAGTTCTTCCAGCACACTTGATAGCCAAATGTTTGCATAATATATACCCAGTGTTTACAAGCTTTCCAGAGTCATAATAAAGCTGGTGAACAAGGGCAACTATCCTCTGCCTGTAAAATAAACATGTATAGACGTAGGTCCAGGACTGGGGGCTTATGGAGGGCATTCCCAGAAAGTATAGAACCTGCTAAAACAAGAGAAGCTTTGGTTAAATGTTTGAAGAGACAATGTATGATGTTCCCACTGGTGAGTGGCTGGATGGGACTCTGCCTTCACATCATCTGTCTCTTCATTCTTGACTGAAGAAACAAATTAATTTCTGCCAAGGGAACCTCCATGGAAGGGTGGAGAACAGAGGAGATATTTCTGTCTAATACCACTTACTTGCAGGGAAATAGTTTTGCTCTGATTGTTCTTTCATCATTGGGTCAGGCACTAGAAGACCCAGCTCTAGACCAGAAGTCTCTTATCCCCAAAATAGATGGAAATTGGATTGAATGCTTTCGTGTGTCAAGTCGCCTCTTTCTTTATGGACTACTGGAATTGCAGCTATTTCCCAAGTCTGACGTGGGAGGAGTATGAAGCTGGAGGATGTGCAATGGGGAAAGGGTAGCTGTCAGCCATAGCACCTCCCAGCAGAACTCTCCGCTTCCTTTGGGCTTCTGTATGCACCAGGATTTCTAATCTAACCTTCTTTCAACTGCAACCAGCAGCTTGCTGGTGGTAGGAAGTCTCTTCCCCATCCCCCGCTTTGAGGTTTCATCAAGTTTGTCCTACCCTCTGAGTGGCTCTTTCCAGTACAGAGTCCCCTGTAGACCATCCACAGGGCACCAGATGTCATTAGGCTGCTACCTACATCAGGTGGCCCATGGTGGAACTGGTCCGTGACTCTCAGCAGCGAGTTTACCCTCAGGCTGCATAAGGAAACCTACCGTGCAGCCCTTGGGAATCCCAGCAGCCCTCTTCCACCCTGTTAATTTACAAAATGACTGACCTCAAACCGAGCGTGTGATGGCACGAGGGGAGACGTGAGACTCTGAGTGTTGGGTTGTGTGGGGAGTGGCAGCCTTGCCCAGGGACAGTGTGTGCTGCTCTGCAGACTTTCCCTCCTGAGCCTGCAAGTGTCTTCCTGTGCTCAGAAGCCTGACTGGCTCCACTCTTCTGTGCCAGAAAAGCCAGAGTCCCACAGAGAAAGGCTGTGGGAGATGGGGAAGGGATAGGGGAAGCTGGTAGCCTGCTGTGTGGCTTTACACTTGACTCTGCTGATGTCCACCTGCTCAGGGTGGGGTTGGTTTTAATGTGGCAGAAGGTGGTACTTTGCTCCAGCATTTGCTATTGATTGTCTTACTCGATCTGTGGCTTGTATGCACCAAAGCCGGGATCCACAAGTTGTCAACATCTCTGGAAGATGCTGAACATGTGGAAAACGAAGAATCGGTGTCCTGAAGGAGAAACTCGGATCTGACTCAGAGCTTGTCCCGTGCTACGTCCTGTGGAAAGGAGAGGCAGGGCATACAGGGAGAGAACAGTTAGAAACCAAGGGATTTCAGGGGCTGGTGTGGAGGCTGGGGAGAAAATCCCTACTCTGACACTAATCAGCATGGGGGGGACACAAATTTCCAAGTGTTACAGGAGCACAGGGTCAGTTAGCCAAGGTCATCTGGGCTGAGGGAACCCTGCTGACAGCGCAGGGAGTCATTCCCCTTCCTCCCACTCGCTCTCCAGCTGCCTTGCTGGGTTCAGACAAAAAGAGTGATTGTTTTTTGTGCCTGAAGCTTTGTTCCTGCCTGGATGTTTTTGCTTTATTACTGAGAGGGGGTGAAAAGTTTCAAATGAAAAGCGAGCCCTCAGCAAAACCTACCTTAGAGGCAGCTGAGTTCTAAACCCTGAAGCTGAACATCGAGTCCTTTCTGGCAGCCTGGACCGGAGAGATGACTTCTCCAGAGGGACTCTGGAAATCCCCATCCCAGTCGGGTCCAGTTGTACTCCTCTGCTGTAGCCACACAAGTGCTGAACCTCTTCCATCCCAGCACGCCAGTTTTCAGACCACACTTATTCTAAGACTAACTTTCTCTAGTCTCAAAGGCTGATGGCGTGAGGGTGAAAAGAACTGGTACCTCGGCTCCCCTGCCCCCATCAGAGGAGGCCTGGGAGCGGAGAGGCTTGACCTGTCACCTGGGTATGGAGGCTGATGGAAACCCAGCCTCATTCTCTCCTGAATTCCAGGGCTTGGCTTGGCCAGCACTCAGGCAGCTGTGCGTGAAGGGAGGGCCAGGCGGTCTCTCCTGATAGGAACTTAGAAGCCACATACTGCTTCCCTTTCCTGTTGTGACTGGATGCAGGTCTGATGGGTGCTCAGAGGCCCATCCATCAATGTCTTCGCCTGCTTCCCCACCACACAGAGCTCAGCAGAGCCCGGTGAGATTTCAACAAGCCTCTAAAAATATTACCCTCCTGAAGTACAGTCACTTTGCTGGTAGGAACAGAAGCCTGTGCTACCGGTGTGCTCTATCCCCTGCCATGAACGGGTTGCAGCACCAGGGCAGGAGCCAGTGAGGTGGCAATGCTGCCCTGGACACCTCTCCTTATTGCCACCATTGGAAACGTGTGCCAGAGACGGATGGAACGGTGCCGTTGTCCCAGGAAGCTGGGCTAAGTCATGGCAGAGTTAACGCAGACCTTCGAAAACCACGCAGCGTCTGTCAGAGCCCGCGGAGCAAAGGGGGTGAAACTGTCACAACCATTACCGGTCCGGTTTGAAGAAATCGGGTACAGAAGCTGAAATAAGCAAAACAGATGACAATCCAGCCTCCCCGGGGGGAGAGAGAGCCTGAGATCCTTTGGCTTGGTAGTTTCTTTGCTGTCTCCTCCCTTAGCCACCCTGCAGACAAGCAAGCTCAGGAAGCCTGTCCAGACGCAGGGGTCTCCTTTGCGTGCGGGGCGATTCCTCTGCCGTGCCGGGCTCTCGTGCCTGCGCCTGCGGGCCACTCCAGATTGTCATCCCTCCCAGGATGACGTGCGAAGAGATTGCAAGCATTGAAAGAGGGACTAAAATTATTGAAAGAGGCTGAGAGCTCTCAAGGCCGAGAACTTGCTGTTCGCTGGGAAGCCGCAGCTCGTTGCGTAGCTGGAAATTCCTCAGGAAACCCGGTTCTGAGGAAGCGATCTTAATTTTGGCTTTTCCCAGTTGCCTGGGCTTTCTTAACAGGGTAGAAATGGGGGTAAAAGTCAAGCAATCAGGAAGATGATCCATTCCAAAGAATAGCCTTTGCTTAAAAATTGACCACTGCATCCAGACCTCATTTGTTCTGCTTGGAAGTGGGTCCAATTTTCAGAGCTACTCTGGTTTCTGGCAAGCAAAGTGAGCCTACAGTCTGGATCCAGCTGGAAAAATGCAGTAAAATCCTGTGAGGGAAATGAGGCAGTAAGTCTTCTGTGTGACTGGGCAGCTCTGAAGCTTATAGCACCTGTTTTCCAGTCTTTAGAAAGAGATTCTGACCCTAAGGACCTGGTGGGTCTCAGCCAGGGACTTGTCACGGGCCCACCCAGGTTTGTATCCACGCTCCTTTGCAGCTCCTGGCAGTGTGGAGTTTGCTCTTTATGGGCAGCTTCTACCCACTCAATAATGGCAACGTTATCACTGTGAAGCAGGGACTGAGAACACAGGTCTTGTAATGGCTCAGGCTCCAAAAGTCAACTGGTTTTGCACATCTGTGTCCTCCTCCCCTAGTGTCAGTGCTGCCTTTGTGATCGCTGCACAGACTGTGTCTTTTGGGGCAGCCTGTGGCTTTTGAACATGTAAGGGTGACTGAGCCTGTGTCCTGCCTATTTATTTGGAGAGTTAGCGTTTCTTATGCTGTTCTTCCCAGTCCTGGGCTGATCTGAAAGCACAGGACTGCAGCAGTGAAGCAAATTGCTCTCTCTGTCAGCTCTTCTTTGGCAGGGAGGCTGATGCGTGCGGACAGCCACTAGCATCTCTGGCAGTGGGGTGGAGGATGTGTTCCGACAACCCAACGGTTACTCATTCAGCCTGCTGAGCACAAAAGAGGAGCCTCTGCAGTAACTGGGAGAGACGGGGCCGGAGGTGTTGGCCGATTCTGACCAGCCTGGCAAAAGGAGAGATCCAGAAGCCTCTGAGTGAGCAATGAGCCACTCAAGTTGTCTTTTGCTGTTTCTCCCGTTCTACCCGTTCGCTACTACAGATCTACCCAGCCTGTGAGCAGTTCCGATCGGTCAAAAGAATTACAGCAGCTCCAGGCAGGAGCAAGGAGAAAATGAACTCTCTGGGCTTGAGGTACCTGGAATTCAGATGGGTACGTGAATCTGGGCTGTGGCAGATGAGTCAGGCCAGAGTGCTTCAGCTCTGCTCTGCACCGCTGGCATCCAGCCTTCCTTCCTCCCGCCCTCTGTATCAGGTTGCTCTTTGACCTGCTCCTGTAACTCTGCAAATGATCTCATTTGTTCCTACAAATTTAAAGTGCTGTAGAAGCCAGACGCAAGGTGAAAGCAAGAAACTGGTTGAACTCCACACAGTTTCATGAGCTTGTAAACAAAGCTGGCCCAGCTGCAGTTCAGAAAGTCAGGCTGCTGCACAGCTACGTCGTAAGCACGCCCGACTCAAAGTGCTGCTGCATATGGAGGTCTGTTTTTCATTATATCATCCCCCTCAGCCCATGATGAATCTGTACACGTTAGCTCTTAACAACAGTCAGGTCTGGTTTCGTGGCTGGCTCAAAACCAACAGTACAAAGCCCCACACCCGTCCATCACTGCAGGTTTCACTCCAAGGACTGTAAATGCCTTTACAAAGTGAAAGAAGCACCTGCTGCCACTCACTGCTGGATGCTCCCAGTCTAGTTTTCAGAGGCTCCTGATAACTCTGCAGCCAGTTTTTTCAATTGGGGTAGGAAGCAGCTTCTCCCAGTACGCTGATGCTACTCTAATTTGTGTGGTTGCATTCTTCCAGAGTAGATCTATCCTGCAAATTTTTTCATGTATCCTAAGCTTAGTATAATACTGCTGCACATAGTTGAAAAGCTGCTGCACTTCACCCCAGCAGTAGCTGTATTTTTGTGTTGGGTGACTCTTTTAGGATGCTTTGGGATGAAAGAGATCATCTATAAGCTAGACCTTACCTCACTCTGCAGTCATTCCGAGTCACTGAGCAACTTTTGAGAAGAAAAAAAACCCCATCTGGTGAATGCAGGGAGTAAACATGTCTATTTATGTTTATCTTCTGAGTCAAACATAAATAAGAGCTGACTTGAGGCTGGAGAGTGCATGACACACTGTTAACTGAGAACTGGCAAAGCAGGGCCTGATCCTCTGCTCTAAGTCAGAACGGCATTTCTGGAGTCAGGGGAGTTCAAGTTCATGCACTCCAGCCACGCAGCCTGTAGCTGTTTAAAAATTAAGTGTGACATAGTGGGACAGTGAGACGAGTTGTGTGTAGTCAGTGTTTGGGGAAAACCTAGAGCTGGCTGCAAACGTGGCTGGTGATTCAGTCGCTATCCGCATCCTCTGCGTCAGAACTGAGCTGATGTCTCAGCAGGACCTGGCAGAGGTCTTGCCTTCCAGCCCGAGCCCCTGGTGCACCAAGTCCAGTTGGGTTACTGGTATCTTGGGTAACTGCCCACCTGTGCTGGGCTGCACCAGTATTCCAGTGAGTTCAAGGGGGGAGCTTTTCCCCTCATCGTTCTTCTAGTGCCGTGGAGCTGCTTCGCTTCCTTTCCAGATGGGGAATTTCCAAATCGCCATATATAGATAACCCCTCCAAACAGAAACCGTCATGTGGAGCCGAAAAAAGGCCGTGTTCCCGAAAAGGCTGCTTGCTCCAGCTGTGGTAATTTGTCTCGGAGAGGCTATTGCATCTCTTCAGAAACTGCATGCTGTTTACATCCCCCGGATGTCAGGGCAGCTGCAGCACAAGGGCAAAGCCCGTCCCGTGGGCAGAGCACCGAAGCGCAGTGCTGGGGGTCCGTGTGGCACAAGAGCTGCGTGCGCGTGTCGGTCTCGGTGACGTCCCAATTGAAACACGGTAGGTTGGTTGGTGTTGGTTTTTGTTTGGTTTTGTGTGTTGGTTTTAACAATCATTAGTTGTTCCTGAGCTGTTCTGTAGCTTGGCGTGGTAAGATGATGAGGATCCAGAGGGAATTTCAGTCAAGTCAATGGCAGGTGGAGAAAATCAGCCCAGCAGTGACGGGGAGCTGAGCCGAAGCCGAGATCTGCAGCCAGATTCTGGTCCAGATTAAACAGGAGCAAAACTGGAGTGATAGTGCTGGCTTCAGAGCACAGGATGCAGCTAGAGAAGAATTGCCACACGCATGTCCCAGTCTTACTGGAAACAGGATCTGCCAATTACAGCAAAGTTTAAAAATAAACCGAAATTGTGTAAGTTCTAATTATTTTCCAGGCTGTTTTTTCCTGCTTCCACCTATCCCAGCAGGACCTACAGGGACATAAAGGCTGAAATCTCTGCAGGGTGTGAGACTGAGTGGCATTTACATTGATAAAATGACAATAAAGGGAATTAATCTAAGATGAGCAACCTTTCCGCGGAAAGATTTCCTTAGGAAGTGAGTAATGTAAGGAAATAATCTCTATATACCCACCAGCTCTGGTCAAGGGCCTCTGAAAAAGCATCTGTGAGCCCTGGGAACCAGATTCAAAGCATTTCTAGCCCACTGACTTTGCTGTCACTCATATAGGGGACAAAGGTATCATACAACCTGATATTGCAAAGCTCATTTGTGATGCAGCTGGGTACCAAACTGGGAGGGGAACAAAAGCAAGTGCCCAGGAAGTTTAACTGCTGACTGAATCCAGGCTTCTCAATTGGATCTGATTTCTTGGGCTTGTTCTGACTTTCCATTTGGTTGATGAGTTTGGATACAGCTTTTTTTCCACTCTGCACAGGTCCTTGGCTCCTAACTCCTGTTCACTTTTTTTATCGTTCCCAGGAGAGAAAAAAATCAAATTGGAGGAAATATTGCTCACCAGTTTCAGAAATCCCACAGGGTTCCAAACGTTCTTTTTCTGCTACTTTTTAGCCTGTCTTGTTGGTCACTCCCCATGTTAAGGGATGTGATGATTGATTGGTCTCTTCGTAATTGGGTGTAACTTTCCAACTGTTCTCTACTAGTCTTGTGTTGGATTTGCCCAGAAGCAGCACATATTAAAACCTAAGGAGAAAAAAAGGGAATGGCACTATTGCCACCTCTACCTGATGAGGCAGAGCCAAAAGCAGATCCGTGGATAGTGATGAGAAGGGAAACCCATTTTGGTCCATGTTTGTCCTGACAGAAGCCTCCTTGCAAACAGAGGCCACGTGCCAGTGAAGCCTGAACCTGGGGTCCTTGGTATCTGCCCTCTGCCAGATTCTTCTGCCCCTCCATCCAGTAAGATATTTGTCACGGGTTTATCTTCAGGCATGTGAATCCCCTTTGACTCAGCACTCAGAGACGTGAGCACGTATTTAAGGCCACGGTGAGGGGAGATAATCGGTGGGCATAGAGGAGGCTGTTGCCCGTACCAGCCGTGCCAGGGAATATTGCTCCCTGCCTTTTCTCCGTGGCTGACACCTCCACCTTGGCAGCAGGTGCTTTCTGCAGGCTCTGCATTTCTTGGTGACTTCTGCACCAGCTCCTCTCCAGGGTAAAGCAGCGCGGGATGGGGTCTGTTGGCATCTCCAGTGCCTGACCGTGGGGCAGCCCAGGGGAAGGGACATGCTGGGTAGCACTAGGACCTGGGGGAAGGCTCAGCCTGCCTCCTCCCAGAAGATTAGCCAATATTCCCAGGGCAGGGCACTCTCCCCAGCCTTTCTTACTTTTGCTTTCCTCTATATACGTGTTTCTCCTTCTAGTTCATTCCAGAGCAGAGCAGCTTTGGATTTCTCTGAGCTGCTTCGCTTCGCCCCTGCTTCTGGTAGCTGGACTGCTGCCAGTGTCTTGCAGGGCCAAAGTTTTATCTATAGGGATATATTTTTCAACCCAGCCCAGCTGCACACAGACTGCCTGCCATTGAATCCACGCTCCTTGGGCGAGTTTAACTCTGGAGAGGAACAGCAGCAGGGGTGCTGTTTGTGCCTCTCCTCCAGCTATTGCTGTCAAGATGGATTTATGACTTTAAAAGGAGGGGAGGGGGGGGGAAGGAAGGAAAATTGCCTACAGGAGCCAGAGCTTACACCACAGCCCAGCAAAACACGCGTAAAGAAGCAGTCGGATCTCAAGGCATGAGCAGCATAGAAGTGGCACCCTGGGATCTGGTGGATCCTTGCACATAATATGACTGATCTTAAGCCTTTCATCTGCCTTCACAGAGCCGGGCTTTCGGATTTAAGGTAGTTTGCCCAGGACCAGACTTTGCTATGTTGGCCAAGACGGTGCTTCCTCTTGGTCTGTGGCTGCAGTTTGCTGTGGGACAGAACACACCTGAGAGAGGTGAGTGCCTGGAAAGACAAGGTGTTCCCTTCCTGCTTTCCCCCATTTATTATCTCCTGGTCCGCAGAGCTTCTCATAAAACCTTTTCAGAATAAGAGCTGAAGTTCTTTTGCTGCTTTAGGTGTGCAGTTATACTCGCACGTTATGTTGCTGGCACAAGGACAAAACAAACCTAAAACCTTTCTAAAATTGCTATAGTAGAAAGAAATGTTATCTTGCTTGTTCCCAGTAATGGAAAGGAGACTGTTTCAGTAACTTGCAGAGTTCGGTGCAACCATCTGGAAAAAGTCAGGAGAATCCTCAGTGTTAACCTACGTACTGCACACATCGATTAAGAGAAGTAAAACCGGTGATAGATGCTATACCTGTCATCTTGTTCCTTTGCTAATTGCAGTAATTCAATCATCATATTTCCTCTTTAAAATGTTTTCTCTTGGGTACAGTTCAGGGGAATTGATTATGGGTCAGCCTCACAGAACAGAGAGCGGGGAAGGGGAGGAGGAGGAGGTTAATGTCTCATTTCTGGGTCCTGCACCGTGGTGCTGAGCAGAAGACTTAGCCCACCTCGTGACGGGTAAGCTGATGTGATTGCTTTTGTTCTGCCTTGTGTTCACTAGTAGAAAAAGGTTCTGTCCTTGGACTGCTGGGCTGCTGCTGGCTGCATCTGGCTTTCACCACACCTGGGAAATGTAATCTGGTGTGAAAGGAGAAGTGAACCTCTTGTCTACCTGGACAGGAGATTCTCAGACAGCAGCCCAGACTGCTGAGATCAGATTCTGCTTCAGGTACACAAAGCAGACACTGTTTATTGCTTGGATCCCATTACAGGGTACTGGAATCAGTCCCTCGGTGACACAGGAATGGTGCTGCTACCTCTGGCATTGTCACAGTGGTCCATGTCTGTGCAGAAAGCAGTTATTCCTATTGCCATACACTTCTGCTGCCATGGGAGTGTGTGACAGTTCCCCAGCCCAGGCTAAAAATGATGATGCTCAGACTACCAGAGTACATGAAAAAGCAAGCCATAGCTGTCTGGAAGGACTGCTGCAGGGGGAAAGTTGTGCATGTTGTGTTACTGATGTGCTGACTTTGGCTGGTACGCTGCCAAGTGGCCTTGGAGGAAATGAACCTGCTGGTCGGCAAGGTGCCCGTTCCTCAGCACCTTTCATGTGGGGGCCTCCCAGGTGCTCCCTAAAGCAACCCTGAGCAACCAGCCAGTCTGGCAGGGCTCCTGGGCTAGCTCTTGTCTGGAGGTGCTGGGGTGGTGTGCCACGATAACACGGTGAGAGGCAGCGATGCCTGTTCGGAACCCTGTTTCCTAGAGACTTGACAGAATGTGAATGGTTGTGGCTTTATTCTCAGCTGCAGCCGACAAAGTGAGGAAGCTACTGGGTGGCCAGTGGTGCTTCTACATGCTCAGCTTTTTCATGGCCATTGGCTGTTGACCTAGTGCACCAAGGCACAAAGTCAAGGCAGAGCATCACATGACCTGTTCCACCACTTTCCTCTTTGGGTCCTGAATCCGATCGCTGTTGCATCAGTGTAAAGTACGACCGTTTGATAGCTTGGACTTTGATAAATGGAACCTAAGTTGTCATTACGTGACAACTCTGGACTAGCATCAGCACAAAACGATGGGGATGTTGCCATCCCTGTGGGTGAAGCAAATGAAAAGACACAGCCCATCTGTAGGCACTTCATAGAGGGCCCTGCACTTACTGGCCTCTGAAGCACAGCTCAGTACCTGGCATAATTCCACGATTCCAGGACTCTTGAGGATCTAAACAAAGCAACAGAGATGGGGAAACTCCTGAAAAGATCATAAGAGATGGCAACCCAGCTTCCTTCCCACCAGAGGAATTTGTCTGAAGGGCCATTTCTCAACCTACAGCCTGTGATCTGTGGCGTGGACGAGCTGGAACCTGCATGGGCGGTTTGGGCTTTGAGTCACACAAGTGTGTTTTGCTTGGTGGGGCTCAGCTCCTTAAATAGGCTGGTGATCGAACTGTCTCCCGTGGCACAGGCCTCTCTGACATGGTTCGAAGCGTAAAGCACCTCGCTGGCTGGCTTGGTGGGATACCTCTCTTTCTGGGAGAGGCGGTTCCTTTCTCCTCCTGCCTCTCACTGTGATCCCGAGGGGCCGCAGGGAAGCACAGGCTGCGCTCTTCGTCCTCCCAACCTGGCTCTGCTCATAGCAGAGCTTTTTCCCTTGCACGGCCAAACAGTGAGAAGGGAGGACAAACGTGGAATTTCAAACAGATAACCAAGACAGGACGTGATCTTTTTTGGCCGTTAAATCCTTTATGCTCTACAAGTTCCAGGTCCCATGTCAATCACGTTCAGGTCCCGGCTGAGAGTGCAGAGAAGTCATGAAGCGGATGTCTCCTGTCAGCATCTCAGTGTAAAACAGGGAAGTCTGACCAGCTGGTTTTTCTCCTGGAAAAGCCAAGTGTTTAAATAGGCAACACTGTGACTCAGTGGTGACATTTTGCTCCCACATCAATCCCTTCAAAACAGTTCTTTGCAATGACTGGTCTGTGTCTCCTGACCACATATCAGCTAGAAGGTGACAACGGGATTCTGCCACGTGTTGGTCCCTCGACTTTGGTAGAGCTTGGGAGCAGCAACGATACGAGATCTGCAGAGTTATCCCTCAGAAGCCAGGGCCTGACAATTTGGGAGGCAGGGAGGTGCTAATGGATGCCCCTTCTCTCAGAATCTCACAGAAAGTGAAAACAATCTTCGTTTGGCATCTTGCCAAGGAGGCGATCTTTCGCGGTAAAGCAAAGAAACTGCTTCAAAACAGCAGCTGCTTGTGTAATGTAGGGATTTGCTGGTAACAAATCTCCACAGCCCCACCTCTGGCACGATGGCCTGTTTGTATTGGATAAAGGACAAAGAATGGGGAGAAAGATGGGGGGACTGAAAACCTAAACCTGAAGAGAAGGATGGTGGAGTGTCCAGTCACTTTATAAGCATTGCCCCACTTCTGATGTAGTCAGATCCTTTGTCTAGATTTGGTTGGGTATTTTTTGCCAACAAAATCTAAATGGGAGGAATTTGTTTCCATCTGATGCAGGTTTGAGTGTTAGGGAGAGGTGAGTGTGATGGTATTTGCCTGCATGAAGGATTAGCCTTCTGCTCCACCCACAGACAATCCCTTTAGCTCCAAAATATCTACCTGCCCACCAGTCAAACTGTTGCTTTTGTTAACCACTTGTTAACCCACTTGTTGTTAACCAATGCTTTCGACCCTGTGGTGTCAAGCTGGAGCTCTTCCTGCAGACCCTCCCAATTACCACAGTTATTTCCAGCAACTCATGATGGGTAAAAACAGTGTTTAAAGGATGTTAACATTATGTCCAGATCTCACAGTGCCCCAGAGCTACTGGGTACAGTTGAGAGTGCAGTTTGACAGGGGCATGGCTCTTGACTCTCTTGTGATGGTGTTCTCTTTGGAGCAGGTGTTCCATGCTGGTTTTCACCTGCATGTTCCCCCGGTGCAGGTTGTTCTGGCAGCAGTGGAGTTTTGCTTGCAACTGCTCCTTTGTGGTGAATTCCGAATTCCCTTCCTGGTGTGCTAGTGCAGGTGACCTTGTTTACTGCTTGTGAGCAGTGTCCTTTGGCCATCGATCCCTGTCCAGCCAGGCTCAGAAGCTTTCACAGCCATTTGTTGGAACATTTGCAAAACGAGTGATGCTCTTTGAACTGGTGAGGAGTGGAGAGGAGAAACAACACTTTCCTCCTGGAAGATGGCAGTCATGTTGCTGAGATCTCTGGCTACAGCTTTAGCAGCCAAGCGAGTGGCTTGTACTTCTAGTGGAGGCAAAAGCCCAGAGCTGTGGCTACCTGCGTTTGACTTGCTCCTGCAGTCAGAAGCTCTAAATGGAATCCTTGTTGCTCTGCCCTGCTTGGAATGCCGTTAGAAGGTGAGGAGCTCTGGGAACCAGTGGTACAGGTCATGGGTTCAGCTCTCCTGTGTGATGTGGTGATGAAATTGCATGTGGCTATGGGCAAGCTGGAAAGCTTACTGGTCTTCACTTTCACTTCCTGCTCAGCTCCAGATGCCAAGCTGCTGGGTGGGAGTGCATCTGCAACACAGGGCTGAGCTGTGCTGGGTCACGCAGGGTTGGCTGTAATCCACATAGGTCGCAGGTCCCACTTCTGTCTCCTCCTAGCATCTCTCAGTCACCGCTGAATAACTTCCATGATTTCCATTTCTGAAGGCTCTGATTTCTCCTGTTGTTTCAGGAGGTCTGGTAACCTCAGCTGTCTCGGCCAGCACCTACTAGAGGAGAGTGGTTCCTGTGCTGCCTTGGTCTCTGTAGCAGCACAATGACTTGTAGGCAGCACGTTTACAGACCATGTGTGCAAGCACCTTGGCTTTCTTCCAGCTCACACCCAGACTGTAACATGCGCTAAGCGTGGTCCTGACTCCTGCATGTCACTTCTGTCCCCCAGCCTGTGGGGAATGGCCCTCCAGGGTACCTCCTCCTGACATCCCTCAGCGCACAGACATTGACATTCCTGTCATGGGACAGACCTGGGCACTCCTGCCCTGGTTGCATCAGGCAGGCATCTGAATGGTACCCAGGGAGAGAAATAAATAGCAGGGTAAAGACTGTCCAAGCGAAGACTGGGATCGAGGCTCCTGGGGCTCAAGCCTGAATCAGCTCTCCCCCTTGGGCTGTACCCTGAGGGGCTGTGCTCTGGCTGGTTTGTGATCTTTTCTGTGCTCATGTCATTAGGTTTCACTGTCGTGACATGTAATAGACACCTCGTATTCACTCACTGATCCCCTGCCCTGGTCCCTTCCCTCCTCTTGGTTTTGCCATCTCCTATCTGCCTCCTGTAGTAGTGCCCCAGTGGGGGGTTAGCAACCCCCTGCTCATCTCTGCCAGGCTCCTGGCTGTCTCTGGGCCTGTCTTGACATGGCTTTCTGCAGGGGAAGAGCTGTTTGCATGAGCTGTCTCCTTGGAGCAATTAATTTTACAGGAACCCTGCCATTCAGTTGTCTGCTGCCTTGTGGTTTTTGGCTCTCACACGCGGCTCCAGCACTCAACCAGTGAGCTCCAGAGCCCGCGTTGCTTGGCCTTGCCACATTCCTGATCCCTTCACTGATAGAGCAGCCCAAATGGGCTGGCAGGAACCTCTGGGCCAAAGAGTTTTCTCCCTTTTTGCACCTCAAAAGCTGTCAGAAGGCAGGGTGTTGGTGAAGAGAATTCCAAAGTCGCTATTGATATTCCAGTAACTATAAATCTCCCGAGCTCTAACAGTGGTAGAAGGAGGAGTGGCCTCTGTGTGCGTGCTTCCCAGAAAGCACTTTAATTGAAATGGTAAGAAAAGCGGTGAAACGGAGTGGGAGGTCAGGCCACACCCTCACAAGCAAGTTCTTCCTGACACTCTGCACAAAGCGGGCTGCGCATCCCAGGCGTCCCAGAGCCCTTCGGAGGTGCTGCTCCTAAGACTATCTGGGAAAGGAGGTCAATATGTGTTCAGAGGAGCAAGAAAACATCAACTTAGTCTAGCTTTTAAAAAATGATCTAGGGAGGAGTCCCTCCACTCCAGACTTTCCTGCCAGCAGTGGTATAAATCAGGGAGCTTTCTGCCAGTCTTGTGTGGACTGTAGCCTTTGAACCGAGAAGCAGCCAGCTTTGAGTGTCAGCCATCTCCCCTGGGAGAGCAGAGCCAGCAGCTTTTCTCATCAATTTTCTTTATCTTTTCATTCTTTTCCAAATGCAGCTGGTTTTTTTTTTTAAATAGATTTTATTTTCCAGGCACTGCTATTGTCATAAGATGGGATAAACCTGTGTGTTGTTTTAGGCCAAAGCGTTGCTCCCGACCTTGGCAGTTGGTCTGGCGAACGGGAATTTGCATCTTTCTCAGGAACTGCTGCACGTTAGCCCCGAGCAGCAGCTCTGGATGGCAGAGGCTGCTCCCTGGCACCGGGCATGACTGACCTGCTGGCTCAGGCTGGTGAGGAATGTTCCCGGCTCAGCCTGGTGTTGTGTAACAAGAGGTGTCAGTGCAAACTGATGTGGCTCAGAGGCATTTTTTTTTTTCCTGCAGCAGTGAGAGCAGGATCCAGGACTTGAGGGTTTTACTTTTAGCTTGATTCCTGTGCCTGAGCTCCTGCCTCTTTCCACTGCCCTGGCTTTTCAGTTTATCTGCAAGGGGTTAATAACCCATGCGATGGGTTAAAGGCATTTCAGTGTTAGCATCAAAAAGTGTTCACGAGGAGCAGTTGTGATCAAACAGGTGAGTCTAAGCAAAGCTGTCCAGTGAGGGAAGATGGGGTGCCAGGGAGAGGGGGTGAGAACTTCCTGGACAGTTGACAGCAGGACTGAGAAGGGAGCCCTCACATTAGGTGTAAATAGTAATAATAATAAAAATGGGCAAATACTAAGGTGTCTACCCAACAAAATTCTCAGTGAATTCTGACATCTGGCACAAGATAACCAAGCTTTCCTAGCAGATGCCTGATCAGGGATGGGTTCAGACCATTCCACTAACTCACCTCCTTCTCTCTTCCCCTGCTAGGTGCCCAGCCATCCATTTCCAACTCAGAAGGGGACCTCCTCTTCCTGCTGGACAGCTCTGGCAGCGTCTCCTACTATGAGTTTTCCAGGGTCAAGGAATTCATGTGGGACCTTTTGCAACCTTTCACCTTTGGCCCCAGAGATGTCCAGACCAGCATCATCCACATCAGCACTACACCCACCATGGAGTTCCCTTTTGACCGGCACCTGTCTCGTGGGGCTCTGCAACAGGCTATCCAGAACACCCGACAGCTCATGGGTGACACTAACACAGGCAAAGCGCTCTCCTATGCCAAGGAGAAGTTGTTCAGCGATGAAGCTGGTGCCCGACCAGATGTGCCCAAGGTACTGGTTTGGGTGACAGACGGTTTTTACACCGACGACATCTCTGAACCCATGCAGCTGCTGAAGGACGTGGGAGTAACAGTCTTCATTGTCAGCATTGGCCGGGGGAATTACCTGGAACTCTCTGCTGCTGCCAGCCAGCCTCCTGAGAAGCACCTGTACTTTGTGGATGTCGATGACCTACCCATCATCACCAAGGAGCTTCGAGATGCTATCCTAGGTACAATGGGGTTGGGCTGTGGTCACTGGGAGCTCTCAACAGGGCTGCAGAGGAGTTAACGCCTGGCTCTGCAGGGCAGGCAGTGTGAGAATCCCCTAAAATCAGTGGTCCTCCTGACCCACGGTTGCTGCCCTGGCAAACTGAGGTGCGTTGTCCACAGTGCTGTAGGTCCCAGTGTAACCCAGGGCTTTTAGGAGGTCTGGGGCAAATATCAGTATTTGCCTTGGAATGTCCCATCACCGACTGGGACAGTTTCCCTCTGCAGACATGTTAGTGAGGTGAACTTGTTCATGATGAGTTGTTCAGTTGTTATGAAGGAAGGAGGCTCAGGCAGCCTAGTATCAGGGTGACTTTTTTCCCTCCAAAATGCTGTCTGGCTACATGCCATCTGATGGAGGCAGAGGACACGTGTTGAACACACTGCAGATGCAAAATGGGATGTGTGTTCCTGGGAAGGATTTGGTCCTGTCAGCTCCCTCAAACTCTTGTCTCGGCTAGATGGGAGATATCAAACTCCTGCTCACAAGTGGCTGGCAATTGCTGTCCTCTTGCACAGAGCGACTGGGCACGGTGCTTGCTATCAGCACGAAGACTGTAGGAGAGGAATGTTTTTGTTCCATAAATCCCCTGTTGTAACGTGTTCCACATCCACTGGATCCAGAGCCCGACTTGGCCAGCGCAGCCCTTGGAAGGAAATCCCAGCCCCAGCTCGTCAGGCTTAGCGGGCCAACTGCTACCTCTGTTGCTAGCGCGGTTGTGGCGGTTGCTGCGCAGAGAGCAGGAACAGGCAGCAGAGTTGATTTTTCAGCAGTCCTGTTTTTAAAAGCATCCAGGAAAGGGCCTGAGGAGACCCAAAGCCGTAATCTAGGCCAGAAGGCAGGCGTTTGGAAGCCGAGAGGAATATCTCGTGTTCATCTGCATGCTGCAGCTGCACAGCGTGTGGTCTTTCTGCGGCTCTTGAGCGTCCCCGTGGCGGGAGTGCCCGTGACTGCAAAGCAGGGGCCTTGCCTCAGCCTCCCAGGTGCCTCTGGGTTTGTTTGGAAAGCTGAGCGAGTTACTATGACTTTGCAGACTTTCCATTGGTTTTTCTGGAGGTTCTCTCTCCACTGGAAATCCTGTTTTAATACCTGTTTTAATTTGGCTTCTGCTGTTGTGGGCTGGTCAGAGCTGCCTCTGGAGTTGTCCAAGTAACCCTTTCCACAGAGTCCTCAGCATGGAGCAATTTCTTTCCCTTTCCAGTCATGATCACTTAACAGATCACACACAGGGACTACGTTCAGTCACCCACCTCTCCCCTGTACGAATCTGGGGCAGCACCAGCAGTGCTGCTACCTCACCAGGCACCACACAGACCCCCAGATGTTTTGTTCCAAGTGGTTCGACAGTTCATTCTCCACGGCCATACCACACTGGACACTTTTATGTAGGGGTTGCTCAGTTAAAAAGCATTTTCTTTGCCTCCAGAAATTTGATTAGAGACCTGAGCAGACAAATAATATAATGAACTGCCAAGGCTATGTCTGGAGTTCACAGTGAGGGTTTTCAGTCCTAGACAGCAAAGCAGTCACTACTCGGACAGGGAGACAAAAAGAAGGTGCCTTCTGCTTCTGAACTATATTTCTGTCCCACTACAGGCTCCACTGAGGCCAAGGGATGAGAGGTCTCTGCCTCAGTTTCCTTTTTGAAAATCCCAGCTGTGTCACAGAGCTGAGAAGATGGGCTGCTTCCTAGACATGGTGGTCATGAAACAGTTCCATTGATGCTACTATGCGGAAGGGTGCAGGACAGGGACCATAGGTGGATGTGTATGTTCTCTTCTTCTCTTTCTCCTTGGCACCCAGCCCTGACACAAGTCTGCAGAATGCAGCTGGCTGTGGTTCCCAGCCAGCCTGGCTATGGCCACAGCCGCAGCCAGCTCCTGGCAAACACCTCAGCCTTTCCTAGTGTGAAGGGAGCTCTAACTCAGCCTTCTTCCATTGCATCTTATATATTATGTACCCAGCATGTGGCATTTGATACTCCTTCTGGGGAAGTACCTCCAAATATTGTGAAACCAAGGTGTTTATTTGAGATGACATCAGGTTCTCTGCTAGCATCTGCTTGCTCTTCACTCAGCTGAGTTGACAACTGCTGACTTGTCTCATCCTTTGGCACCATCTTCTGAGCCGAGTTCTGCAGGACCCCACCTGCCCCGCAGTCACAGAACATCAGCCACTTCCCTTGCATATTCAGAGCAACACCTTTCTGAATTGAAACAAGGTCCTGGACAACTTTCTGCTGCAGGGAAGGCTTTGAGCCTAGAGTCCTCTGACTTTCTCACTTAGCACTGAATATAATATGCAGGTGCCCAGAGGCAGTGCTCTCAAACCTTGAATGTCCACCCTGGTGATGGAGAAGTGTGTGTCCCCCTCCCAGAACTGCAATTCTCCTCCCATCCATATCAAAGTAGGGCAATGGAGCTATGAAGCAGAAGTGATCTGTCCCAAGTCCTAGCTGGAGCTTCTGCAGAGAGGGGGTCAAGTACCCAGCGCTCGAACAGGTTCATCTGCTGCCTGGCTGCATTTCTTACACACACCATGAACCAAACAGCATTCCTGAGAGTCTAATCTTGGCCTCGCCAGCGCTCACGGGATGCTGGCAAACTCGTGGCTGCAAAAGGGTGTTTCGAGTCCCCGGGAGGCAGGAGGTGGAAGGCGAGTGTGTCACCGGCTGTCTCCGAGTGTCGCTAGGAAGGCGCTGCCTGGGTCTAATACAGGAGATTAACTCGCTGCTCCCCTCGGGGAACAAGGAGGTGCTGGGAAGTGCACACCGTGGGCATCTGTTTCCTGGGGTTTATTGCCCTCTTTGTCAGCTCAAGACATCTATAATCTGGCAACAAAGGGCAGAGCTACTTGTCCTGGGCTTCCCGCAAAGTGTCCCTCGGGCTTTGCCCTGGCACTTTAATCTGCCCGATCTCTTTGCACTGTCCCTGGGCCCTGCCTCCAAGCCCACTGCTTTCCACCCCACTTTAGTCACACGGGCCTCTCCTCTGTTCCCTGTTCTTCTGCAGCTTGGCCACTGGTACTTGTGGGGCTCAGAGAAGGGTGCGGTGCTGCCTCCCCCCCCTCTGCCTCCTCCGAGCCCCGGCCGGGCAGAGCTGCCCTGGGTGGGAGCGGGCAGGGCACAGAGGAGGAAAATGTTCCCGCCTGCCTTGGAGAGAGCCAAAGAACAGCTCAGAGGAAAAACTGAGGCTGGTTTATTTCGAACGGGGAAATTGGCAGGGACTCGAGCAGCTCAGAGGAGGAGAGCTGATCTTCTCCCAGCTACTGAAGGAGTCTGAGTGTGCAAGGCTACCTCCTGTTCTCTTGCAGGTCTGGGCAGAGTTTTGTGCCTCCCTTTGTCTCCGTGCCATGGGCAGGCACTGAGAGCTAGTTAGTGCACTCTGTGAATCACTTAGGCTTGAGCTGGAGGGTTCTTATTGTAAGGTTTCAGGAGTGACATTGTACAGAGCAAATGAACTTCTCTGAGGCTCAGGATGATTTTAAAAATCCTTTTCCTTGGGGAAACATGAGCATCTCTTGAGCATCTAAGAGCATCTCTAAGAGCATCTTTATGTCTTCCTATGCCACTTCCCTGGAGCTACACACACTCTTGCATGTTTCTGCCCCTCTGGAAGACCAGAGAACAGTGGAATTGTGCCCAAGATGGGCTCAGGAGGCCACGCGTGTCAGAAGGGTCAAGTAGCAGAGGAAGCTGGGGGAGCTGCAGAGCCGTCAGAAGAGGTATTTGTGTCTGGCCTTTGGGGTCTAGAGCTGAAAGGTAGCCCAGTTTTTGAAGAGGAGCATCTGTGCAGGCAGAGAGAAGGGCGAGATGGCGCAAGAGTGGCTCTAAATGTTGAATGTCATGGAACAATGGAGCTCTGTGAAACGCTGCAGGGAGTGACTTCAGCTGGGATGAATGCGGCCGGCTCAGCAGACGCTGGATGGTCCTCACTTGCTGCCCCTTCTTCCTGGCCACGGGGTACAGGCAGAGAGCAGGAGGAAATGTATTTCTTCACACTCTGGGCTGCTTCACACACGTGACAGAATTTGTGCTCCTGGACCTTTCAGAGGGTGCCTGGCTCACTGAATTGCCGTGGAGGGGGTTGGCTACACCTGGCTGACTTCAGCTGTCATCCAGAGTTGCTGTAGCAACATCTCCCGTCCAGAAGGGTCTGCATTTCAAATGTGCTGTGTTCTGTGTATTGAGGTCAGTAGTGATTTCTTCTTGCTGCTCTTTCTCTTCCAGATGTTATCCAAGCAAACCGGCTCCATGCAGTAGAGATCACCTCAAGCAGCTTCCGGCTGATGTGGCCCAAACTCCTCTCCCAAGAAACCGACTACTACATCCTAGAGTATGCCCCAGTAGATGATCTAGCAAGGAAGAGGACAAAGCAAGTGTCTGGGGCTCATACAAGCCTCATGCTAAGCAACCTTGCACCAGAAACCACTTACGAGGTGGCACTCATTCCAGAATCCAACGTCCACTACTTCCCTCCCCAGACCACGAGGGTTACTACTCTGGCAGGTAAAACGTGCACGGTCAGGACCAAGGGGAAGTCTCCGCTGCTCTGAGCCTCACGTGTATAAAGCAAACAGGACAGCCCTCGGTCTGCATCCCGCAGCCTCCCAGTCTGACTGGAGGAGGCAGATGGTTGTGGTCAGGACAGAACATAATGAGCTGCTTTATGTGGGTTCCTGCCAAAGGGGAATTTTGACCTTCATGGCTTGAGCAGCTGCTGTGGGAACAAGGAGATCCCTGTCTCCTACCTGAGGCTGCAGGAACAGCTAGGGGAGAGTAATGCTCGTGAAGTAGGTGAATGCTGCTTCTCCAGGCAGGTGTATCCCCTGTGTAAGAGGAAAGGAAAGGAGGAGAAGCCAGCCCCTCTGTGCACACGGGTCATTTGGGAATAACTCAAATTTACGCTGGATAGCAACATGTCAAAAAGTGGCACACTGAAAATCTGAGCACAGGTGGCAAAGTCAAGATGAACTTGCATCCAATATTAATTTCCTGAGTAGTTTTGCCCACTCTGTGCTGCACAGGTAGGGAAAGTGTTTTCTTAGGGCTGAGCTGGGTTGTGCTGACTGGGCTGACTAACAACATCCCTTTGCTGGATGGATTTTCTTTCACCTCCTGGAGGCCGATGTGGTGCAGGTCAATTATGCTCCTCTGACATCATTCTTACCCCCCGAATTCCATACTCATTCATGTCTTTTCACATTGCTTTCAGAGGAAATCAGCCCAGCTCAGATTCTCATCTCAGAGTCTGGCCCTCACAGCTTCCACATTAGTTGGGGTCCTACACCGGGCAGCGTGACCAGCTATCAGATCCTGTACGGACCACTCCCTGGGAACTCGGTGGAGCTGCTGGAGGTGGACGGCAAGCACAACAGCACTGTGGTGGAGAATCTGGCACCCAACACAACCTATCTGGTGACAGTGACCGCAGTCTACCAGTCGGGAAAGGAGAAATCCCTGTCAGCCAAAGCATGCACTCAGGAAGGTGAGTGAGGAGCTCTCTGCCGATGGGAAACTCTCTGGGCACAAGGAGTCTCTGAAGTGTGGCCGTTTCTTTGCACAGATCATCTGCCTCCAGGGGAGTCCAGGGTACTCAGCCCAGTTACCTGGGGAGGGATGAGAGAAGGGGAAAGAGGAACAAGGAACTAGTCGGTAAGGACCACAAATCCACAGTAACATGAATCTTCTTTCTCTAGAGGGCTCCAAAGTGAGGCACCTTCGCTTTGAAGACATGGGCCCCAACACCCTGAAAGCCTCCTGGGACTCTGCTGACGGGAAGGTCCTTGGTTACAGAGTCAGATGCCGGCGGCAAACCGGCCCCTCGTCCGTCATCAGCGTTTCGCCGCAGATCCACAGCGTGCTCCTCACGGACCTGGCTTCGGGCACCACTAACAAAGTGTGTGTGAAGCCCGTCTACAAGAACCAGCCGGGCAAAGGGCTGTGCCGCATGGTGCGCATGCAGCCAGGTGAGCTGGGCTGCCAGGCAGAATCCTGGGGCACTTCAGCCAAGGGAAAATGTCCTGAAGGGCACTAAGGTGCTGGAGATCCAGCACAGAGGGGCCCTTGTGGTGAAATACTCCGTGGTCATCAGCTAGTTTGCCAGCAGGGCTTCATCGCAGCCACCAGCCCAAAAGGTACCCTCCAAAGATGGGCTGTTCCCCTATTTTTAAGAGCAACGCTCCTCCTAGTGGTGTTACCAGAGAAACTGGAGAGTGGAGACAGTCCTGCAAGTAACTGTGGGATAACAAGGTGGGGAAGGCTGCCAAAAGCTAGCATTGGGCATTGGAAGTGCTGTTTAGAAGTCATTTGAACTGTTGGCTACCCTTCACTTTTCACCGTGGCAGGGACAAGGTAACCGCTCTCCTCCTTCCACTGCCCAGAAGCCTCTCACTGTCAGGAAACACAAAGGGATTTCTGATGGGCTGCAGTAAAGTAGGAGCTAAAAAGCAGCTGTGTGACAGTACAGAATCACAGCCTCTCTCCCAGCAAGAGGCTCGAGCGGTACCAAAGGCAACCACAGGGACGAGATCTCTGACTCAGTCAGATTCGGAGGGTGGGTGGATAAAGCCAATGTCCTTTTTGTGTCCTTCCCAGCTACAGAGGCCAGAGGATATAAGCACAGACAGAGAGCGTGATGGGCTCTGGAGTGACCCTATACCCGGCAGAGCAAGGAGTCTTGCTTGGACACGGACAAAAAGGAGGGCTCAGGGGAGGAAAGCAGGAAGCTCGCAGATCATCTCCCAGCCTGCGCTGTCTGCTGAGGTGTCCTGGTTGTCAAGCTGTCCCCAGCCAACTCCTCCCAAAGCTCAAAGGTTTGGTTTGGCTGGATGGGACAACCAATCCGACTAATAGACCCCAAAGCTGTACCCTCTTCTATATAAGTATGTCTGACAAATAACAAAAGGCAAAGTGATGACCCCTCACTATCGCTTGCTTACTGCCTGTTCTCTATTTATTAAATGTTGATACAGTTTTATGTTTGCAGCTTATGAGCATGTTCAAAACTCAGCTGTTTACTGCCCTGGCCTCTCTTTCTGGGCACCTGCGCTCAGAGAAAGATTACAGGGGGTCAAATCCATTCCTACTGTCAACAGCCTGTCAAACTGACACTTGACAAAGAGCAGCTTTCCTCCAACTCATGCAGTGTACTCAACAGGTAGCTCAGATTAGTCAGCACAAAAACAGAGCATCTCAGGGAGGGCGGGGAAGAGCAAGGGGAGAAAGAAGAAGAAAGCAACAATATACAGTGTGCCCAGGAAATCAGGTCAAAGCCACAGGGATTTCTGAGAAGAGAAAGAAAAAGGTTGTTAACCCACTTGGCCTTGGGCCGGGACAGGGAGACCCTTTATAATAAACACATCCTGCCTTCTTATCGAGGGTGAGGGTGATTTGGTGTTCCCAGGTGGTCTTTGGTTTATGGCAGAGCCTGGTTGGTGAACTCAAAGGGAACACTCCTGGCTCATGACCACTGAGTGACTGTGCCAGACCTGCCATCAGGTTCACCAGATTAGCAGGACTCACAGCCATCGGAGCAGCTCTAGGGAGACTAATTAGCCTGTTCTGTGACTAATCACGGACAGTAAGCCTCCAGCTCTAGCATTCCAGGCTCTATCCTCTGCGCTCTGAAAACACAGTGTCTTGTCCTGGGCTTCCACCCAGTGCTAAGCTTGAGCTACACTTCAAAATCAGAGGCTTAGGGGAGAAGAGAGAATCTGAATCTTTCCCTTTGGCCCCGGGCTTGAACTTGATGTCACTAAGCTACAATTTGGAAACAGGAGCTGGGCGGGGGAAAGGATAATTTTAATACCTAGTTACAAAGCTTTTGGAGCAGCACAGTTCCAAAATTCAGGGCTTAGGACTGTAAAGAAATGTACATCTTTTCTGGTGAGAAAACCAGCATCAGTTGGGAACACCTCCCCTCAGTAACGCTTGCTCTAGTTTGAATTTATTGCTTATTTGTCCTACATGTGGAACTTTTTTTACACCGAGCTGTCCATCGGAGAGCCCCCATCCAGGGGCTTTGCTCCATCCTGCAAAGCCTCCGTTAGCTCAGCCCTCCTTTCGGGGCTGAGAGGAGCTTTGTCACCTGCCTGGGCTTTTGTCACAGTGCCCGGGGATTGTGGAGCATTTGCCTCGGGTTGGCTCCTCGTAGGAAGAGATGGGAACCCAGCAGTTGGGCAACTCTGAGAGAGGATTTTGTGTGATTTGTGCTCTCTCCTGCAATGAGATCATCTCCTTCCTCCTTGCTGTAGGACTTTGCATTTTGCACAACCCCTCTGCGTAGTTTACTAACACATTAACGTGTCACCCCCTCCCCCGATTGTAATACACCCTTCTGAAGAGAATTAAATGCACAATACAAGAGCTATGGGGTGATGACGTCATTCTTGATGGGGCAGATCTGTGAAGTGCGGGTTCTGTTCTAAGGGGAAGGGTGGGTTGAAAAGCCGGGATGCAGCTCAGCTTCAAACGGCGGCGGAGGAAGAGTTGTGTCCATCACCGGGTCGTCTGGTGAGCACGGAGCTTTACCCCCACCCTGCGAACAAATAACCCAAACAGAAATACAGAAATAGAAATAGATCAGCCTCGATAATGGCTCAGCTTCAGTGAGAAGTGTTTTATAAGGAGCCAAAAAGTAAATGTCCCTTAAATCCCTGTAGAATTCTAAGTTGGGTGGGTAAGTTTAATTTAACTTTTGGGTTTTTTTGTTGGGTTGGTTGTTGGGGTTTTTTTTTGTTGTTTTGGTTTGGCTTTTTTGTGGTTTTTTCTTGGTTGATTTCTTCTCTTTCTTATGTGCAAGGTTTTTTGGTTGGTTAGTTGGTTGGGGGGGTTGTGTTTTGTGGGGTTTTGTTTGTTAGTTTGTTTGCTCTTCTTGTTGTTTTGGTTTGGGTTTTTTTTCATTGTGTTTGTTTTTGTGAGGTTCTGTTTTGTCTTGTTTTCTTGTTTGGTTTTGGTGTTTTGGGGGTTGGACTTTTTGTTGTGCTTCCCTCCACCCCCTGCTTTTTATTTTTCCTTGTTTGGTTGTTTTTCTGATTGTGTGTTTGTTTTTTGTTTGGTGCTTTGTTTGTTTGGGTTTTGTTTTGCCTTTTTTTTTGTCTGTTTGTTTTGTTTGCTGTTTTGTTTGTTTTGATTGTGTGTGTGTGTGTGTGTGTGTGTGTTTGTTCTCACTAAAGCCTGATGCTCTCTGGGGCTCTGTAAGCATCTCCTCGGTGCTGAGGTGGGGGGCATGACACCCCAGCCCCTCTGATCAGAGCACAAGCCGTCGGGGTTCCCAGGAGCAGCGAAATTCTCTCTCTGTGCGCACTACAAAAAGTTGTATTTTCAGATGAGCTGTTCCCTGGATTTCTTCAGGCTCCTCACACCTCCCGACTCACCGGGGCGTTGGGAAGAGGAAAAAAAAAAAGCCCCTCGACGCTCGCCCCCGAGGGGGGCGGTGACCGACACCGCGGCGGGATTTTCTGTGCGAGCTTTGAGGACGTTTCAGGTTTTTTTGTCCCGTTTTCTGATCACTCTGACGTCATCTGTCGCGTCCCAGGCGCTGCGAGCGGGAGCAGCTTCGCCGGGGACATCACGACGTCAGTTGCCACGGGCGTTCCCATAGCAACGTCGCCGCCCTCCCTCCGCCCGCCTCAGTTTGTCCCTCTCCGCGCTCCGTCCCTCGGCCCCGCGGTCCCGCCCCCTCTCCCCCTTTCCTCGGCCAATCAGAAAGCCTCCGCCCCTCGCCGCGTGACAGAGGCGTGACGCCATCCGCGCGACCGCGCCGCGGCCCAATGTGAAGCCGCCCCTCGCCGGCCTCGCGCGCCTCCCGCGCGCCCGCCCGCCCCACCGCGCGCGTGCTGCCGGCCCCGTCATGTCGTGGCTGTTCGGGCTGAACCGCGGCGCGGCCCCGGCAGGCGGCGGGGACGCGGCTCCGGGAGCGGCCGGTCTCTCCCTCCCGCCGGCCCCGGGCGGTGGCGGCGGAGGAGCGGCGGGGAGCGGCCCC
>WTSP01008320.1:0-86257 GCA_025331215.1 Actenoides lindsayi
CTCGCAGCCCTCTATCGCAACGGGAACTCGAGCCCCGCCGCACGCCCCGCCGGACTGCTGGAGCCCACCGCCTCCTACCCCGCTGGGCGGGGAGGCGAAGTCTTCGTGGCCACCGTTTGGATTTTGTCAAGCAAACTTGCCAGCTTCTGCCAGGCTGGAGTCCCCTGGAAACGTCCTAGGAGCAAGTAGGAAATGGCTTTTTGGCTGTCCGCGGCATTGCTCAACATTTTTGGACGCGGATCCCTCAGCCCAGGAGCCGTTCCAGAGAACAGGACTTGGACAGCTTTTTCTGGAGCCAGCAGCGACAGATCTAGAGGGGCGGCGGCAGCCCTGGGGCTTGCCCGCATTCCACCTGGGAGGTGGCTGCGGGGCAGAGGCAGGGGCGATGCCCTGGCCCCCTGCGCTCCGGGGACATGTTTCCAGCGCCCCTCGACGGCATTTTCGGCGCGTCTCTTGCAAATGTTCCAGCTCCCTGGCGCTCCTCCGGGACCCAAGGCTACACGCTTGGGGCGGACAGAGCATCGCCCGGGACCGACGGACCCGGGTGCTGCGGGCACATTGCTCTCTCTTGATCCCACAGCTTCGACCCGAGGCACAACGTCTGTCCTTCGCCGAGACTCCCGCCCCTTCTCTGGACCCCGAGCCCTCGGGGATCTGTGCCTCTCCCGACGGAGAGGGCTGGAGAAGAAGCCCCGGGTTGTAGCGCCGGCAGAATTAGCCAGCCCCAGAGAGAAACACGGCTACACTCTGCTCCTCTCCATCTTCCCTACTCTGCTTTTCTTTTTCTTACCTACCCCCCATGGAAGAAAAAAAAAAAAAAAAAGTAATCAAAAATTCGCTCCATCTTGGCAAAGGCATTCCTATTGTTTCCCAGACAAACATATAAAGAGTGGATGGGAGTTGCCATGTCTGCTAGGTTGAGCTCGGTGGGCCGGGCAGACTTCGATCCCCAGCGGCTTTAACCGTCGGGCTCTACCGAGGGGGCTCCCTGAGAGCTGCCCCTGGGGATGCCCGCGGGCAGGCACGGTCTGGCAAGAGCCTGCAGTCTGATGGGGACTAGAAAGTGGAAACGTAACGCCGCCCCCCGCCAATCCCCAACCCAGTTCCCGCTGGTTGTAGGCAGCCCGCTATCTCCCCGACGGGGCGCGCTGGGGGAATTCGGGAGGCTTGATATCCCTTTGCATCTCCCGCGGCTGATGCAGAGCCCAGCTGGGCTCCCAGTTTGGCTGCTTTAACTCCCCGTCCGTGGATGGGGCGAGACACGGCATCAAAGCAAGGAGACAGGCATCAAAGGTTCCTCTGTCATCGGCTGATCAAAACCCGAACTGTGGAGATCCGAGTTTTAACACTGGGTCTAGAGACGTTAGGGAAAGTTCTCCCAGCAAGGGACTTCAGTTTTAGCTTCTAGTTAACAAGGAGCATTTTAGAAAGGCCCAAAATTAAATAACACTTTAGCCAGCCACAAAGCTTGGGGGGGGGGAAAAAACCCAAAAAACCTGAAGAAAACTGAGATTGGACAAAGCACTGGGATTTAGAAGTCCCCAAGTAAACCATCTCTTCCAGCCTGCAGGCTCTCTCCCGTTGCTTTAAAATGAGAGCCCTTGTTCTGATACTCCTCTCCAGGCACTCAGGGGCAGGAGGTGTGCCAGTCTGGCTGCTATTGGGCACGGGGGCCATCTTCATTGTTATTCGCTCGTTGATATGTGTTAAACCTTCATGCAGCTGTGAGAGTGCTGTATAAGTATTAGATTTCAAGAAAGCAGGAAGCAATAAATATTTTAATAAAATACCTCTCCACGGCACTACAGTATTGAGCTAGGATTCAAGCACAAAATACACAGACAGAAAAAGTCTTGCAAATCCCAGACGTTGCTGGTTATTTCTAGCTATACCAGTTGGTCTAAAAATGAGGATGTAATGTAAAACCTTATGCAAGCCTTGTCTCACATGCAGCCTTAGATCACCATGGCCACAATGGCACTACTTCTGTGTGTGAACTCTCCAATTTTAGTAGATGTTTGCTTCACTTGTTTTAAAGACCACGGAATGACTTCTGAGAGGTTACTTTTACTGGTGGAGGCCAGAATTTCTGATAATTTTTTAAAAGCCAGTAAGTAAGCAAACAATCCTTTCTCTCCCTCTTGCCTTGCTCTCCTGCTTGACTCATCTCTTTCAAGCCAACAAAGCTTTGCCTGAGCACCCAAGGGAAAAGTTTGCAACAGCTAGGCTTCCTTGCTCTTGTGGTCAACAGAGATGGATTGCTTTTTTTTTTTTTCCATGCAATGCTCCTGAGCACTTGAGTTGGGATCTGAGGTGTTCTTTGATTTGATCCTGAGAACCTAAGTGAGATGCGTTCCCTGAAAGTGCCAGTCTTTTTGTCTGTTTGCTGAGACAGTGTGGAAAACCCTTTTTGGAGTCTGTCCTTGATGGCTAGGCTAAAGAGCTGGGTCTGACTAGAAGGCTTATCGGGTAGCAGCCGTCACCGTGTGTCCTGCAGAGCCCAAGGCTCTCTGTAGGAGACAAGCACGGGGCTAGTCTTGGTGCATAGTTATTCCTGTGTACAGATTATGCTGGATGCAGTTGCTTGTAAAGGGATGTGGAACAAACCTCATTTTATGAGCATATTTATGGCAGTCTTTTTCACTGAAGAAATTTTTTTTGTTGTTTGAGACTTTCTCCAGTGAAACCTTCAGACCCAACTGTTAGCGTTGCTGGGCAGCTCTTCTCTTGCGTAGAACTGAGTTTCCAATTTGGGAATCAAGAAATGTTTCAGGAGGTCCTGTCTGACGATTTACATTCAACTGGTGACATATACCACAAGAAAAAAAATTGTCCCCCTCTTCTCTTGGGCTGGCCTTACCTCTTCCTGGAAGAGATCAGTCTTCCCAGAAGAACAGGGTGCCACTCTGACAAAATCACCACTGAAATTATCCAACCCTCTCATAACAAGGATAATCACATCATTACATGCCAAGATCTGCAATTCAGCTACTGTCCTGCAACTTGTGTAAATACAGAGCAATAGGGACCAGTTTGGCTTTATTGTTGTTATTATTATTAATTTTTTTAATCGGTGAGCTCGCGTGAGACTAAAAAGTAAGAAATTTGAATTTTAAGTTGATCCAGAAGACTCAGTTTAGGTTCCATCTACTACCTTGAAGACTAGCGTTGCCTTCTGCTCGAAGACGTTTGGCTCATTAATGTGAATCAACATTGCCATCCTGTGGCCAAGAGGATGAACTGTAGCGTCTGTGTAGAAAAATCAGTCCGGTAGTCTCCAGTCTTCTGGTAGATGGGCTAGTTTCCCGTCTTGAAATAGGTATTTGATTCACAACAGTGTGAGGAAAAAAATATATATACACCATTGGCTCTTCTTGGTCCACCAGAGTGCTTTCCCTCTAGGTCATGTAGAACAATCACCTAGGAATATCATCCTTTTCTAAGCACGTATTTCCACTGGCTTTCTGGCTATTGATTTTACTTTGTCTTCTGTGGTGCAGTCAATGAAACCCTTCTCATCAGGAAGGTCCTGCAACACAGTGAGTGTTTAGAAGAGTGACTCCTCACTGATAACAGTTCTTCAGATGTTATTTTCCTGATTTTTTTTTTTTTATCACTAAAACACACAAGAGAGATACAGGGATTTCACTCAGATCCTTTCAAAAGCCAGTGATTAAAGTAGATGCAATGACTGTTTTACTTTGGGCAATCAGTCTCCCCTGCAGAGAGTTTGGCAAACCCCTCATGGCATCATTTAGCTTTCACTATAACACATCCCTGTTTCTATTTTAACTAGTAATGTTCAAGGTATGCAAGGAACTAAGCGTGGCTCAAGCTTAGCTTGGATATGTGTTGTCAATACTGGGCTTCAGCCTGCATAAATCTACTGGCTTCAGTGAGGTTACACCAATTTATGGTTTGGTGGAGTGGTGTTGGGAACTGAACCTGATGTATTCGGGGCTGAGATTTGGGTGGTTTAGACAAAGAGGGCTGCTCTGCCACAAGGAAGGTAAAAAACCCAAAAAAGTACATATGAAAATTAGATGATCATAAATAAACAAAACCATGATAAGTACACGTGCTCGGTGTTGTGGGAATGAGTAGACTCTCTCCTGCCCAAAAGTGTGAAATTGTACCTGTGTTAAACCTTGACTCTAGCACTGATGTGTGAGGTTATGTTGGTGATGGGACTCCATGCTTAAGGTCAAATGCATGATGTAACTAAATCCAGTTCAACTAGATTTTCAATACGGATGGTGGTGAATCCTTAGTACATTATTCTGCCTTTCACAGTGAGGACGTGTTGCTCTGGGTCTTGATGAGATTAACGTGTCATTGAGGAAAGATCAAAGCTCTGGGTTGTGAAAGAATAGCCAGATGAAAATGCAAATTTAGTTAAGTCCTTGTGTTTTTAAACTGCAACCGTAGATCGAGGCACTCGGCTCTTCTTGAGTTCTATGACAGCCCAACCAAGACAGCAAATTCAAATTGAAGTGGCAACACTTTGGAAATGCCATCACCTGTACTTACACCCCTACAGTAATGAAGCTTTGGTCCTCACACACGTAGCTCTGCAGCAGTGCAAGCTCATTTCAGCAGAGCTTCTGCAGACCAGTGTACAAAAGATGAGCTAGCTTTGTTGTTTGGTTTTTTTTTTCCCTCCTTCTCTGCTGTGTCACTTGCACTGAGTAGTATGGAAAAACAACACAGAAAGGGGAGAGATCTGCCTTTTCAAAGAGCAAAGGCAGAGGGAAACTTGGCAGAAAGCGGGGCAACGTTTTCTTGTCGATACAGGGGGGGCTATGAGTCAGATCAATAAAGCAGACCATGGTAAGTCTTGAAAGATTTACAGTGGGTTACCTTATTAGAAAAAATTACGGGATATAAACATGATAAAAATGAGTCAGGAGGCTGAAAACGAGAGACTTCTTTGATACCCTAGAATCTGTTATCAATGGGAGACAGGTATGTAAACACACGTCAATTATTGTTAATTGAAGAATGAGGCAAAATGCCTTGTCTCTGCTGGAATGTTGTTAGCTGAATTTCTGAAGCTGTTTGTACATGTTTTTGAAGCTGGTGGTTTGTTATTCTTCTAATCTTGCTTTTGAGACCTTTATGCTTGATTTGAGTATCAAATGCTTTTTGCTTTGCAAAGGCATGTTGTCAACTCCACACATTGCAGGAGGAAAGTGGGACTAGCTCAGAAATACTCCTTGGCATGTTGCGAGCATTTAACTTCCACATGGCACGGGCATAGTCACAATAACTAGATGCACCTACGTGTTCTCCTATCTCAGCATTGGGAACTGTATACCAGAGGGTGAATAGAAACTCTCCAGAACCTTTGAAAAGTAGTCCCTGTCTTGGCACATCATCCTTTATTTTACTCCTTGGTCTGTGTTTCAGATTAGGGGCTCTTCTGTGCAGTCTTTTTTTAATCAGTATTGGTTCTGGGCCAAATCCAGTTACTATTGAAGTCACCAACAAAATGTCCATTGATTTCAATGGGAACAGGAGTTGTAGGGGCTTCTTTGGAAATTATCTAGTAGATTGCTTGAGGGTTTTACGTAGAAATGTTGTTAGGTGGCACAAAAATTGCATAGATCCTTATTGGTGGTGTTGCCTCTTGACGACTGACGCTGAAATTGTTGCATAGGATCTACGACTCTCCACGCTGTTGAGAAGAGACAGTCTGTGAATGGCAGCGCTGGCTTACAGTCTGTCATGGATTTATTCCATTAGTAAATTTATTCCACTAGTAAATTTCAGCATATGTTTTAAATAGCATGTCTCTCAATCAGGGCAATTTTTGCTAAATAAGCAATAAACACTATTGTATTGCATTGTATTCAGTAAGCTATATATATACACGTATGCACAATGGCAAAACAAAAATATCACTCGGGATTGTACTATGTGTAATAAGAGTAGCTTTAAGATATGCTTTTTCTCCCATGAATGCTGCCTGCAGCTAAAAGGTCAGATCTTACTGCACAAACCCATTGCATCCTCACTGATGGCGGTGAGGGTACTGCCTCTGTACAGGGGTGTTGCTATGGGCTCAGTCCTGGAGGCAGCAGTGGGCATCCGAGCTGCTCACAAGCTGTTGGGAAGATGGATATGCCAGGACTTGGCTCATTATGCTGCCAGTGTAGAGAAAGGGGTACAGTGACTTACCTGTGTTTCTGGTGATGTGTCTGTGGCCACATGTACCTCATGGGAGACAGTGGCATCAGTCTCAAAGAGCTGTGAGCATGAGATAGGGTCCCTGGGCTGTTTCCCTGCAGTGTCCTGGGAAGTCTCATACCGTTGCCAGTCTATTAACTGGCGCTCTCTCGCCTTCTCCTTTCTGTTTCAGTTGTTGGTAGCTATGGGCACTTCCCCACGGACGTTCCTGATCCTGGGATGTTTTCTCACAGGTAATGTTCTTCAGTCCTCTAAGCCTCTCCGCTCCTATGCCTTTGTAAGTTCATATTTAAGTTGCTTCCATTGTGTCCACGATACTAAATGCCAAATGGTTGCCAGCTGGCTACGGAATCAATTTTTTCTGCCCTTCCCTTCAGTAGGCTAAGACAGGAACTACTGAGAAAGAAGGCAGCACTTTTGCTAGCCTGTGCTGGCCAGTTTGGGACCCCTATAGCTGCTATAACCTCCTGCCTGGTTTGTCTGCCTGAATAGGGAAAGTGAGCCTGCCTACCTCCAGCTGTTCCAGCCCCTGCCCTGCTGGGGTTCCTCCAGCAGCGGGGTGCAGGCCAGGCTGCCTGTGTGGGCTCCCCGCATCCTTCCATGCCGCACCACCGAACCGCACTCACCGGGGCTGCCTGCCCGGCTCTCCCAACATCTGCTGAGCGAATGGTGCTCGAAGGGGAGGGCAAGGTTTGCCACAGGGTGCTAAATATAGAAAGGGCCTGCAGACTGAGATAACACGTGCAGGAGTGAGAAACTGGTTTCAAAGACAGTCTGGATTCCCGCTGCCCGTTTATTGCACAGAGCCCGCTTTCACGCCATGAGCCCAAGTGCTTGTTTCTCATGGGCTACCCTACCTGTGTTGTACAGGTCATTTGATAGACTGAAGCAGGAAATCTGTTTCCCTGGTGAATTTCCCGCTCTCCTTCTGGGAGCTGGACCTGTACCAGCCCACCTACAAATTACCTAGGCTTGCAAATCTGACCCTGTAACTGGAGATGGCATCTGAAAACCAGTGCCATCTACAACATTTAGTTCAGTGAATTACAGTTTTATTTGGCTATAAACCTCCCGTAATTTTTGGCTAGAGGTAGACCTGATGCACACATTTTCGGCCTAAGCCCTTGTTCTGGCCCTTTGCAGAAATAGAAGCCAGATGTAAAATGCAGGTGTTGGTCTTGGGAAGTGGTTTCTAACTTTCAGTTGTGAGCTTACTGGAAGGCTGACAGAACTGCTGGCTTCCTGACCATTGCTATAAGGAGCTGTAAGATGCCCGTGACCCAGCAGTCAGGGTAAGGGATTCACCAGTCTGCAGCCAGAGCCCCCACATTTGGGGCTGGAAAGATGAGGTGTGGATTGGGAGCCATCTCTAACTTCACCTCTGTCTTTCACCTCTTGATTTGACAAACAGAAGTCAACAAGCAAACACTTAGCATTTCAAAGAGAAGCCGTTTGTCATCCACTGGGCAAAGTTCTGGCTTCTAACAGGAGCAAATTTCCTGGGACATCAGCATGTCTGAAATGGTCAGAAAACCATCTGCTCTGGATCCACACTGCTTTTTTTTCACATCCTTGTGCGGAGGCTGTTCTGTGTGTTCATGTGCTATTTATTCATGTCTTTTTGCAGGACCGTTCCTAACATTTTGCCAGCTCCCTCTGCCGACTATTGTTCCCAACAGTAATGAAATGGTGGTACAGCTGAATTCCAATTTTACACTCAAATGCTCTGGAGACAGCGAAGTGAGCTGGCAGTACCCAGTGACCGAGGGAAGCCACAGGATAGACATTAGACATGAAGAAAACAACAGCGGCCTCTTTGTGACAGTGCTGGAAGTGGGAAATGCCTCAGCCGCTCACACGGGCTTGTATGTTTGCTATTATAACCACACTCAAGTAGAGGATGGGGAAGTGGAAGGGAAGGACATCTACATCTATGTGCCTGGTAAGTGGGGGATGCCACAGCCGTACCCAGGGGTTTGGACGGGAAAGCTGAACTGTGGACATTCAGAAGAGGTGTATTTCTGGTGACAGTTTGCTGTTAGAGGAAGTCAAATGACCCCCAAGGCCATTTCCTAGTGTTTAAATCAAGACCAGCCCCTGTGAGTCTATGGGTACGTTCCTCTTTCTTTCTGTTTTCAGACTTTTAGCAAGAGTTTTAGTTTTCAAGAAGAGGGATGAATTCACAGCTTCAGAGCTGAGGTCTTGTGACCACTAGGGACTGTGTAGTAGATCTGGGTGGCCAGGTCAGTTCAGCTGTGAGAGCATGTCCAGCCTTCAGGTTTGCCTGGCCCCCAGGTGAGGATTAACATGTTTCTAGTCATTTCAGGGCTGATTTGGCTGGGTTTTTTAGGACCTGTACTGACCAAACCACTACCACGTCTGACACTAAAGCAGCTGCCAAATGAGGAAGGCCATGTATCATTCTTAACTTGAGTTAGGCTTGAACTGATAACTGGAAAAAGTACATGTATGCCCAGGTCCTGGGAAGCATGAAGCAACAGAGATGTCCTGGGGGTGGCTGTCACAAGGGAGGGTGAAATGACAAGCGTTATTGCTGGTCAAGCTGACGCAAGATTAAAAATATGGTTCTACCATGCAGCAGCCTGTAATTTTCAAAGCAAACACAGTCTTCCCAGGCCCTGTGCTGCCTTTCTCTTTAGTAGTGGAAAGCCTGCTGGACCCAGATAAAAAGACATCCCTTCTTTTCAGAAGTACCTATCCCCAGTTTTGCCTTCCTGCCCCCTTGTTCTGACTGGAAAGCTCTTTAAAGGCTTTCCATGCTACCCATGAGATGAAGATCTTTATTGTCATAGCTGAGACAGACACCAGAGACTGAGCCACAACCGACTGCATCTGTAAAGCCCTGTCTGGATGTTTCCTCGGTGTTGGCTGGGGTTCAAGGGATGAGTGGCACAACTGCTAGGCCATGAAAGATGAAGCCAGTAGATCTGGATTAAATATTTTGAACAGGAAACAAAAGAGAGAAGAGGAGGTTGAAAATAATCCTACAAAACTGCAATATGTTGTGTGAAGGAGGTGACGTCTGCAACTGCAAGGAAGGCTGTGAAAGGGGAAAATATCAGGAAGCAGTAATGGGGCTTGTTTTAAAGGCTATTTTGCAGTGGCATTCGATTTTTGCAGTTCACAATGTGTGATTCAAGGACAATGATTCTTCCAAAACTTTTTCTCCGTGTGTCACAGCAAACATAAAGTGTTTGTGTTCATTCTTGAAGCAAGATGTTTCAGCAGAGGCTGTAGACATTAGCATATATGTATCGGTTTCCAAACAGCTCTAACTAAATCACCAGAAGATGTTGTTGTGAAACAGTTTTGTAACTCACTCAGTGAAGGAATATAAAGGCAAGAGATGGAGATTTCTTCAAGAGGGTTTTTTGGTTTGGTTTTTAACAGCCTCTAGACATCAGCCTACCAGATTTGCAGGGCAGAGATACCCTGTAATTTTTTCCACTCACTAACCATCAAGATGTCATAAATGCAGAAACATATCCTTTTCTCCAAATTATAGAGAATGTTTCTGTTTCCACTATAAACTTTGTCTTTACAATTGTTTTTTTTCTGCAATGAATTAGAAGGGCAATGGGTGGCAGCAAACCGCTTTAGCCAAGGAGGATTACGTTGAGACTTCACACAGTATCCTATTTTCACTAGCAGCACACAGAAAACCAAACGAGGTGAATCCTGTTTCTGTTTTAAATTACAGTGGGAAAATGAATACATGGAGTTGGCAGTGTCTTTGGGATGGAGCGCTGTGTTTGGAATACTGCTACAAAGAGCCTGCCAGTGCAGCAGAAAGTCTATTGTTGGAGGGATTTGGATTGCTATTTATTAAATTTTATTATGAAGCTTTGCACAGAAGCTTCAGGCTACCAGGGATTATTTGTTTATTCCGAATGGCCAAGTGAAGATAATTGACTGCTTTTTAAGTTGGCTATGTGTGCAGTTATGTTTTAAACTCAGACTTTGGATTGGCTGGGTAGGAAAGTTGGCATGTATGTTGTTGACTTTAAAAGAAATAAAACTACCAGGTGTTTGTTTGCTTTTTTCTGGGTTATACCATATTTTGAAAGCCACATGCTGTGACCATAATTAACTGTGTCGCATAACTATAACGTTGGACATGTTAGAAATGCATGAATATAAGTACCTTGAACTATTTTTGATGAAATGTGGCTTTAATGATCTTCAACATAAACAACATGAAATTGATTTCTACTTTTTGACATGGAAAGTGTTTGGATTTTTTTTTCCCCTTGCTTATATATTGTTTAGGAGACAGCTACTATTACCAAAGGAAAAAAAAAAAAGAAAGGCAAAACTGAAGGACATGAGGGTTTTGTGCCAATAAAAGGCACGATCTTTAATATTTTTGTGTGTGTGTAGTGAATGTTACACCTAAGTGCAAAATCTTGTGTGATAAAAATTGGATATTTACCTCCAAATTCTTCCATGAGGTCTTTGCTGTACAAATATCTTGATAGAGTTGTCTGTGGTGTGAATTCCTTTTTACTTTAGTCTCCAGCAATTGTAGGAATGTTTTCACACCCATCTTTCTTTTTGTCACTCCATATCGTTTTGCCCTCGCTGTAGGAATATGTCAGAACCAGGTCTAAGGGGACTAATAATACTTAACTTTGGGGGGCGGATCTTTAGTATTTTTCATTCTGCATCCTGAATTGTCACAAAGGAGCCCAAGCCCTTTCCTGTTTTGTGCTTAGGTCAAACGTCTCACTATATGTCATGTCAAATAGCAGAACCAAGATACTGTGTGCAATAACCATGCTCTACCTGCAATCTCTGAAAAAATAATAACTGTGCTAGTTTCAGTTACGATGTAAAATTGGCCACTGATATCCAGTTCTTGTACATGAACTTAGTACAAGCAAGACAGTGTAAAATTACCTCTTGTTTTTTACAGACCCAGACATGCCTTTTGTTCCTTCTATACCAGAAGACCAGTTCATCCTAGTAGAAGAGGGTGATCCCACCATTATCCCTTGTCGGACAAGTGACCCAGGTTCTCAAGTGGCTCTGATTAACAGTTTAGACAAGACTATCCATGCTTTCTATGACAGCAAACAAGGCTTCATAGGGAATTTCCCTGCGGGCTCATATACATGCAAAACAACGGTTAAAGGCATGGAGTTCAAATCCGACGAGTTCCTCATCTATATTTTAAGAGGTATTTGTTTATGTATTTATTGATTGATAAAGAAAAAGAAGTAATGGTGTTCAGCCTAGTTGTTTCTTCACCCTGTAACATCCATATTAGCACCGGCATCACAGGGTTATATCAGATATATCCCTAATGATGAGCTCCTTTCTCATCTGGCTGTGTTGCTAGTTTACTTATCAGTTACATACAATTTTGATGAGAATAACGTGTTCTGAACTTTAACTCCTTTCCTAAATAGCTGCAAGAAAAGTAATCTCTAATCCATGTATTTTCATCCTGTTTGATGAAACCTAACTTAAAAGGCTGGTGTTTTGCAGTGGCTTCAAATTGTAGGACTTTGGACAGTATGAAAACCTGCATAAATATTGTGAAAATGAGGTTTTTAGTGGCCAGCAAGGGATTCCTAAAGACAGTCACTGATTAGCTGGATGGGAAATTGCTTTTATATGTGCTTTTTCACAAAGGCATTTGAAATAGGAACTTCTAATTGAAATTTTATACATGGATTATTTGTTTGTGGGTTGTAACCTAATGCCTGTACACTTCATGATTTAAATACAAATTATTTGTATCAGTATAAATCAGAAGCACTTTCACTGAATTTTCCAGGTAATTCCTCAGTAGAAGAAGTGAAATGTAAATCTCCTCTTGAAACTGCACCACGTGAAAATTGCATTTTAAAAAACCTTAAAACTGTTTTCTCTCTTCTTTTAGCTACTTCAGAACTACCAGTTGAAATTGAAGCTCTTAAAACTGTCTACAAAACAGGCGAGACCATTGTAGTAACTTGTGTGGTCTTTGACAATGAGGTGGTTAATTTACAGTGGAATTATCCTGGGAAAGTGGTAACTATCTCTCCTTTTTTTTTTACTTTTTTTTTTTTTTTTTTTTTTAATGTTTTTAGTTACTTACTGGGAAAGAAGGTGGGGTTGTAAAACGTCCTTCTCTAAATGATGACAGCTTAGAGGAGTGAAGACAAAGTAATTTCTTTTAGTTTACCACAAAATCAAGTCAGTCCCAGAATTAAGAGTTTGCTCTTAGTAAGTATGAAAAGCATGAAAGGAAGGGGAGGTATGACTAGGAGTCCATCCTTCAAGGGAGGAATGCTGTCTCTTGGGTCTTGTGCTGGTTCAAAAAAAGAAATATGGTGGGAATAGAAAGATCTAAGAATATGTTGGACATCTGCATAGAGCCCTGAACTTCTAAAATGTCTCTCTTAAGACCCAGGCTCTTGGGCATCATAAAATTTGATGAAAAATCAAGTCCATAATCTTAATTATTCCTCTTTATGCAGGTGTAAATTAAAATTTCTCTTAGAGACAGTGTGATTACTCACTAATGAGAACCACCTAGTAAGAAAACCTTCAAGCTTTTGGAGAACCTCAGAAATTTTCAAATCAGCATAACATCCTTCTGCTGTGAAAATTTTTATTGAGGGAAACTTACTTAGACCCAGTCCCAATCAATGGATAATTTCCGAGTATCACGTATAAAAGTCTGAGAATGGAGTAGTTGAAGTGTATGCAGTTGTGACCCCAAATCCTGCCTTATATTTAAGGAAGTTAATAGCCCAAGAGGAAAAATTATTTGAGAATGTTTTGTTCTATTTTCCATGTTACACATCATAATCTCTGCAATATGACACCTTTAAAAAGTAATCACAGCGTATTTTTTGTTCCAGCCTCTCATAACATGGTCTACCATTCTCACCATCCTTTTACTCACAAGAGCCTACTCCTTGACAATAGATTATTTTTGTTTCGAGAGCAGGCAGAACGTAGCATCTAGCAACTTGCTATTTTTTGTCCGGTAGAGGGAATAAAAATTCACCCTACTTCATGGGAACTGAACACAGAAAAGTCAAGTGAGTTTTTTATCTGAGAAGAAGGTAGTGCATAAGCAGCAAAATGTTCTTTCGGGCTCCTAATTTTCAATGGTATTTGTTCTGAGTGAACAAAATATGAGCACTCAATCTTCTCACTTTTTTTGTGTCTGCCTCCAAAAGGTGTATTTTTGTAGACAAACCTTTTGTGCCTGTGGCTGAAAAATCCATCCCTGTCTGTGTAAAAAAGTCTTCTGCCATACAGGTTTCAAATGGTTGCTCTCACTCCAGTGGCATCATAGAACTTCACGTTATGCTTTTAGCTCAGTTACTTAAGTAATTTTTTTTTTTTTTTCCTTCTTCAAACTACAGAAAGAAAAAGGTCTGATAAAACTAGATGATATCAAAGTTCCGTCGCAGAAGCTGGTTTACACCTTGACCATTCCTGAAGCATCAGTAAAAGACACGGGGGATTATGAATGTACCGCTCGGCATGCAACCAAGGAGGTTAAGGAAAATAAGAAAGTAGTCATTACAGTTCATGGTATAGTCTGATTTTAGTGTTGAAAAATTAAGTAATGCATTGGGAAACATCATTCTTGCAAAATGCTTCACAGTGTTGTTTACGGAAGGCTGTTTCATTTACAGACAAAGGCTTTGTTCACCTGGAGCCTCAGTTTAGCCCTCTGGAAGCTGTTAATCTTCATGAAGTCAAAAACTTCGTTGTTGATGTGCAAGCATACCCAGCACCAAAAATGTACTGGTTGAAGGATAACGTGACTCTCATTGAAAATCTTACTGAGATTGTTACTAGTTCCAACAGAGTCCAGGAAACAAGGTAAAAATATTCTACTGAGCCATTACCATGTTGACTTGAGTTTCTCCCCCAGAAACCTGGCAAGCAGAAACCTTCTGCTCTCTCATTCCACCTCAGTTTGTTGCCTCTTCCTCAGTGGCACTTAAAAAATGTGTCTTGTTTTCTACTCTAAAGGGTGATGCCTAACCTGCCTCTTCTTATTCTCTTCATAACATCAACCTCTCCAAACAATAGAAATCTTGGTTTCTGAGCACTGAGCCTCTTCACTCCCTCCAGTATGTCTCTGCACCAATAATTTCTAGCTATTTCCAGTAATATCAGAGGCTTTGTCAGCTCCCTGTAGATTATAACTGTGCCAAATTGTTTCTCAGTTTTACGTTAGTAGTTATTTACTGTTTGAGTAGTGATTTTAGTTAAAGGCATACTAGAAAAGCTAAACTTCACTTTATTATTTCTACATACCCAGAATATATGTTGTACCCAAGCGATTTTTTTTTTTTTTTTGTCCTGCTTTATAAATACAAGCAAACCCTCTCATTTCTGCAGGTTTCAGAGTATATTAAAATTGATCCGGGCCAAGGAAGAAGACAGCGGATACTATACTTTGGTTGCTGAAAATGAAGATGAGATTAAAAGATACACCTTCTCCTTGCTAATACAAGGTAAGGAACCACAAACCCTTGCCCACTAGCACTGATGGCACACAGCAAAGACTCAAGCCACTTTAATATCGTATTGCTCGGAGTATGGAGATAAGAAAGGCATGAAGAAGAGTGTGTGCGTGCTGAGCCCTTGGAGCTCTCCTACCCTGATCCTGGTTTTCATTTCTGCTCTGGCCTTGAGCCAGAAAGAAACTTTATCCTCCCGCCTAAATTATTCCAGCTGACAGCAGGAATGATAGCTCATTTAGTATGACATGAAGACGTGGCACAACTGCAGCACTTCCTTTTCATGGCTCTAGCCTAGGATCTGCTCTCTCCTACAGGAGATAAGGGCCTCCTGGATGATTCTGGGTCTCTAGCTGTTGCTAAGCTGAGGGTCAAACAACACCTGGCCTGCTTTATTTGAAATTTCAGGCTGTTTCTTGTAGACTTTGTAGAATATTTTAAAAAATTCCTAACTCCTTCCCAGTTCCAGCCCTGATCTTAGACCTCGTGGATGATCACCATGGCTCTGCAGGTGGGCAGACAGTGAGGTGCTTGGCGGAGGGAACCCCGCTTCCTGATGTGGAATGGCTGGTTTGCAAGGACATTAAAAAGTAAGAGGAGAAAGCACTTTTTTTTTTTTTAAATCTAAAATATGATTTGTTGTGCCCTTGATTAACTTAACATTATTAGTTAGCATACCATGTATTCCTCATCAAAGACCAGTCAGCTCTAGATATTTTTTTTCTTTTTAGAGGCATGTTGCTTATATTTCAAGAGAGATTGTCAATGTCCTTCCTATTGCATCCTATAGGAGAAGACACAATGCATCAATTCAGGAGGTTTATCTCATAAAAGCTCTGTGTTCAGTAAGCAATCTCAGCTGATTTTACAGTCTTGGTTTGAATAAGGATCTGGAGAAGTAGCTGTCCATCCATTCAGGGAGTCCTTATAATTTCAGAGATAGCTCACTCTGCCTCATTAACACTCTTGCATGCTTTTAAATTTTCACTTGTTATTGGTTTTTCCCTAATTATAATTTTCACCTTCAAAGTATTTTAGACACATGGCATAATTACTCCCATTTCTGCTAGTTCTGGACTGGCTCTTTCTGTGCCTACTGGCCGATTTTTTTTCCCTGGGAGGTTATCCACCAGGAAGAGGGAGACTGTGCATGGAAGAAGGCTAGGAACCCTGGCCACCCCCCAGCTGCATTCTGCTCTCATTGTGCTAAAACCTCTTACTGCCTGGTGGGACCAGGCCCTGCCCCAGAGATCCTTGTACAGCAGTAAGGATTTAGGGAGAAAAAGAGATCCATCCAGTGCTATAACTGCATGGGATACATAGCAACATCAAGCTGTATTTATACCAGACCTGCTGGGCTGCATTGTCAGGCCCTCAAAGTGGCAGCAGTAATGAAGTAAACTATAAGCAATGAATATAAATTATTCTGAGGGAAGAAAGATGCAGGGTTTTCACAGAGATGGTCTTAAGCCTTTCTGATCTTTAAAAGGATTTTTGTCAGAAGAAAGCTATAGGGAAAGGTAATTCTCATTCTGTTCACTCTTCTTTATCCATACCTGCACCCAACGCCCATTTCCATGTTATTCTCTGCAGGTGCAGCAATGACACCTCATGGACTCTTTTGACTAACAATATCTCTGATATACGCATGGAAGCCCACCTGGATGAGAAAAACATGGTGGAAAGCCAGGTCACCTTCCAGAAGGTGGAGGAAACCCTGGCTGTGCGATGTGTGGCAAAGAATGACCTTGGTGCTGTTACTCGGGAACTGAAACTTGTGGCTCCCAGTGAGTTTGTTTTGTCTTTCTGGGAAATTACAGCAGCCAGTTGGATTCCTCTCTAACAAACCCCAGTTCAGTCTTAATAGATATAAATCAGAATTGTTGCAGATAAAAATAAATGAAAATGTATTTTTTTTCCACCCTGGGACATCTGAGGATAAGGCATTCTACAGGTCTTTTATGGTACATCTGTTTTTCACTTATTACATTGTTCCATGATTCATTTCATCATTTGATGGCCACTGGCTGTGGAATGTTCTTCTAGACAATCTCTGCGTTTGGTTTTGAAACAGGAAGGCAGAGCAGCTCTGGGCTTGGAAAGACTTTACAGTCACCAGCCTCAGAAATGGCTCCTGCCACATCTGCAGGAGATGGGAACTGTGATGGTAGGGGAGGTGGGTGTCTTATGAGTGTGTCATGTTCCTTGCGACTCAGGAGGAAAACGTGGTCTGTTGTTTTACCCCACAGCCTTGCGATCAGAACTAACAGTGGCTGCTGCAGTCTTAGTACTGTTGGTGATTGTGATAATTTCACTGATTGTCCTGGTCATCATATGGAAACAGGTGATGTAGAAAATTATTTCAGTTTGGATGCTGGGCTCTGTTGGGTTTTGGTCTGCGCTGAGGTTAGGCACAGGGCTAACAGTTGTTTTGCATTCAACCCGCTTTACAGAAGCCAAGGTACGAGATAAGATGGAGGGTCATTGAGTCTATCAGCCCTGATGGCCACGAATACATTTATGTGGACCCAATGCAACTGCCTTATGACTCCAGATGGGAGTTCCCTCGAGACGGGTTAGTGCTCGGTAAGTGTCCTCTAAGGGACTAGTTTCATCCTCCTTTAGGGAGAAGGATGATTAAAGACAACTCTGAGGTCTCTGCTACTGGGATTATGAAGTGCAGAGCCTCTCTGTACCTGCCCGTTCTCCTTCTGCATCTTCCTCTTCTCCTACAGTGGTGTCAACCTTGAGCTCCTTGTGTTAGTGCTTCCTGTGCCTCTGTTCCAGCTCTCCTCCACATGCTCTACGTGCAGTTCCAACCCCCACATGGCTTACGGGGCCTCTCCCAGCATTAAATGCCCTCTTCAACACTCACTTCTGCCAAGGCACCCACAAGAAGTGCATCAGCATATTTTATTCACAAGACTTTTATATACCTATGTGCAGAGGCCAGGGGAAATCTGCAAGTAGTTATGTAGTTTTATTAAAAATACTTTTTAAATTATTAATCCATGCTGTGCATGTATCAGTGCTGAGTAACTGCATTACTTATTTTGGTGGCTACTGTCCTTCCTTCCCTTTCTTATTTCTTGCTTTGTTATTTCTGCATTGGAGTACATACATAATTCGATTGAAATTATTTCCCTAAGGCTGGCCCAATTTGTTATTTATATAAATCAAAAGTATAATGATTATAGACAATTATAATATTCTATCCAGATAGTGCATTAAATGTACAAGGCTTCCCTCTCTTTGACTTATCTGTGCATGAAGTTGTATCACAAAATGCAAAGTAGAAGGTGATTTATTTATTTTTTTTAAATATATGTATATATAAAGAAACATACTCCCCTGGTGTAGTTCTCCTTCCCCATCACAGAAAAGTATTGATACTAATTTTTTAAAGAAGAAGCACAAAAATTTCTAGTCCAGGAAGGATATCCTTTAATTAAATTCATGTTGCTAATTGAAAACTAGAGGAGGGAGGAAATTTAATGGAATTATTTTACTACAACCCAGACTTTAATTATATGCCTAAAATAGGATTTGTCAGATCTGAGTTGTTAACAGACCACCACTGTGACTTTGTCTCTCTCTGACTCATGAGCACCAGCCTATTTATTTCAATGCCTTCCTGTTTACAAGTATATTCAGGGGAGTCAGTGCTTTAAGAACTAATGCTAGACGTCCTTTTAGCAATCTGGATCGCACAAGCGTTCTTCTTGGCACGGTTAACATTTACCTGCTGGCAGTTTTGCCATATGAAATACTTAGTGGTGGGGACCTCTTTTGTCTCTGGGGCTGATAATTCTGGTTTGCGCCGGTTGTCTCTTATTGAAGTGGGAGATGACAGCAAAGCAATTACACCTTTAGTTCAGGGAGGATCTGAAGCGGGATACAAACCAATTTTGGCTCAGCCAGATGAGCATTTCCCATCCTAGCTTTGTAAGCCAGCTGGCATTTATTTGTTGTGCTATCTAGTAGTGCCTGGAGTGAAGTGCTGCGTTAAATGCCAACTTTGAACATTGTCTGGATGGAGCTTCCATTGATAAATTTGGTTTACACTGCAAATTTCCCTTTCCTATCACCCGTCCACAGTGTATGTAGTGTGCTGCTGTCTAAAGCACTCAGCAGCCAGCAAAAGGACTGGGAGATACGTAACAGAATGAGAAGTGCAGTAACACAGTGAGCTGTTTGAATGCCACTGCCTTCTTCTGGCCCCGTTGAGAAGTGGTGAGGTCCCAGCAGGACCTAGACCTCCTCCTTCAGCTGAGATGGCGGAGAGTAGTGTCTTGTGAGAAGCAGAGTCTAATTTTGGGATCCAGTGAAGCCCTTGACACCAGAATGCGATGGCATTAGAGATGCCTCCAGCTCTTGAGCAGTCAGCTCCTACCTGGCTGCAAATTTCACGTGTAAAACACATGGGGCTTGGGCTACGTCTGCGGAGAGGGGTGAAAAGGGGAAATAGCAGTGCTCGCTCCCCATCACTCCGGAAGCGCTCTCACCGTCTCCATATGCACCCTGGCTTAGCCGAGCTGATGGAGAGGGAAATGTACACCTCGTGCTCAGCTGACAGTATGGTCTGGGGAGGAATTGGCTTGTGAAGACAAGAAGATCAAGGAGCACCAGCAAATGCCATCGCATTCTGAGGGGCTGCATCCTGCCATATGGTTCCCAGATCTTCAGTCTGAAAAGTTTCATGGGCCAAATTTCAGGCTCAGGTTGTTTGAATTAGTCCGAAATTTAGTGGGAAGCTTTCTCACATCCTGATTGGAAAGAATAACCTTTGGAGCACAGGAATCTTGAAAAGAAATTGCATAATTTTTGTGTGCATGACAAACTATGCTGTCACAGTCTTGGAGAGGTTCTTCAGTGGTAACACAGCTAAGCGTTCTTTAACATTTCTTGTGCTTATTAATGGTGTGGACATTATTTGGCTGGAAATTTTCTTTTTAAAGCATGTATACAATAAAAGTGGGGTCTGTAGCTAGAGGATAACAGAAACGTATGGCACAGCATGCCAAATAACACCTTCAGAAGCATAAAAGGTGGCAGGTTCAAACTGCAAATGAATGTCAAAGACAAAATGCCATATATCTCCATAGTAAAAGTCACTCTTTATTCTTTCTGTGCTGGAAGTTATAAAGTAACATGAAATAAAATAGAGAGCTTGTCAGGAATATGAAAATACCCTGGCATCTGGAGCTCATATACAGGTTTGTTAACTGAGTAAGTGTTGCCTTGATGAACTTGCTCTTCAATATGGAAACTATGAAGTATAGTATTTTGGAGTATGTTTGTGCAGCTCATATTTCTTTAAAATTTCTATCTGTACACAATTCTTCTGCACACTGTATCCGTATCAGGAGACAGGATATGACAATCCAAAATTTTCGTCTAAATTGATTTATGGGATGAGTAAAGTGTGTATAAATATTAGCCATTCCATTGCAGTACTTGGAAATTTGCAATAAAATTTATTCCAGCATATGAGACACACTTGTACATTAAACTTCAGAGAAGTTTCCCCTCATATGTGATCAACATGTATTTCAGCTTCTTGCAGACCGCTGATGGTCTTGCCTGTCTATTCCTAAACGTGCTGCCAATGCACTTCAATCTAACTGCTAGGTATCCAGCATTGGTATAACAACCTGAAACTAGAGCAACAGGGTCCTATTCAGATTTTTAAGTCAAGGACACAGCTGTACCGTACTACTCAGATGGTGACAGAGGCAGAGAGATCAACTTAAACACAGGAGAAACAATGATTAGAAAGGATGAAGTGAGGGTGGCAGGGCACAGTAGGAGATGAGTTGGAACAAGTTGAGCTCCCACATGCAGATGTAGTCCTGATGTTTGTGTACTTGTTTTTATTTAAGAATTGCACTTAATGACGGCATCTCGTATTTGCCTTTTCTGCTTAACAACAGCAGTAATAACAATGATACCAGTGCTCTGGCTGAGTGAGTGTACTCTTTCCACACAAGAAACACAACCAGTAGAGAAAAGAGGTAAAAAGCTGTTACTTTCTGAAATAAATAATGCTCTCCCTTGTGTTCAGGTCGAATCCTTGGTTCTGGTGCATTTGGGAAAGTAGTTGAAGGGACTGCATATGGATTGAGTCGTTCTCAACCGGTGATGAAAGTAGCTGTGAAAATGCTGAAACGTAAGTTGTGGTTTCATTTCCCAGGCTGGATAGGGCATGTTTCCACAGGGTTATTTAAGCATTGCTTGTGTAGAAATAAGTTCTCCATATCTGAAGTTGAAAATGAAAAGTAGAATGACAGAAATGTAGTATTATACTTTAGATTGCTTCATGGCTTTTCAAGACTGAAAGGATCCAGGCTTCTGAAAATATCCAATGTTTGGTTTTAGTTTTTTGGCCTGTAGGGGCCACAATAACACGGGAAGTTCAGAAAAAGATGGAATAACCACGAATATCTGTGAACAAAAGAAAGCTACAAAACAAAGGAGAAATAGGCAGATCTCATGTGAGAATCTTGTTCACTGAAGAATTCCCAGTTCGTGAGAACTGAGAATCTGATGCAGGGATTCTGGAGGAACTAGGAGAAGCTTGCTTGTGTTGAACCAAGCAGCTTGCAAAGTGTCTCTGTGCCACCTGGGCAATCCACTGTACCCCTGGAGAGGGACAAACAGACTGGATCACCTATTGAACTCCATCAAAGTGAGTCCTTTATTAGTGATTTGTGACTCCTTTCCAAGTCTTACAAAAGACTTGTCAAGTAAAGAACACGGTCTTCTTCAAGAAACCATGGTAGCAATGCTTTAATGAGGCAAGCAAGAAGAAATTGTTTGTTATTGTGAAAAAAGCAATTGCTTCTGTTTTTTTTTTTAAAAACAGCTACAGCAAGATCCAGCGAAAAACAGGCGCTCATGTCTGAACTGAAGATAATGACACATCTCGGTCCCCACCTGAATATTGTGAATCTGCTTGGAGCTTGTACAAAATCAGGTGGGTTTGTCTGACAAAACGGAGGCTTGCTGTGGAGCCCTCCTTCACTGTTTAAGCAGCACACAAATTTCAAATAAAGGATTTAACAATAAATATAAAAATTAAAAGATTTCACAAACCTACTTGATATTTGGTAATAGTTACAGTCATAACTCAGTAAATAAAAATGTATTAACCCGCAGTACTTTAAATATTTTATATTCTATGTTCTACTATTTTTTTGTTGTTTTGGTTTTGTTTTGTTTTGGTTTTTTTTTGAAAGCCATATTGAAAAAATACATTGAAATCAATGCATTATTTTGCTTTATTTTATCAGGTCCTATTTATATCATCACTGAATATTGCTTTTATGGTGACTTGGTGAACTATCTGCATAAGAACAGAGACAATTTCCTGAACCGACACCCAGAGAAGCCAAAGAAAGATTTGGATATCTTTGGGATGAACCCAGCTGATGAAAGCACAAGAAGGTGGGGAAAAAAACGGGGTGGGGGGGGGGGAAGAAGTGGGACTTGCAATTTAAGAAAATGTCATAGCTAACTCTTACTCCGCTCCTCTTATTGATCCAGAGCCCTCTGTGATTCTTCTCATTAGACTTTTATTTATTTGGTGTCATAAACCTGGGAAGATTTCAACACTTTTTGTTCAGTCTTCCTGCCATGTGTCCTAGATCCATGTTTCCCCTGTGTAGAGATGCCAAACTGGCAGAGTTTGTTCTCCAAGCTCAAGTACTCTCCTTTATCTACCAGTGGCTTAGCCAGTCTCAGTAGTTTCCTTATGGTTAATGTTCGTCCCACAGCTTTTTCCAGATGATAGTGGAGGAATTTTCTTGATACACGTACAGCAATAAAGCAATGCCATAAAATTAGCCAGGATTTAGAAGGTGAACAGAGATTCCTTCAAAAAAATCACTCAGGCAAATACATAAACTGACTCAGTAGCTGAGCACAGCCAGGACTATTGCCCGAGAGTGGGTTTGTTTGGCAGAACTTGATTTGATACAAACTGCCCGGGTGAATAAATTACATCTATAATTTGGAATGCCTTGAACTAAAAGCCCTGGGTAGTAATACCTGAATTTAGTGGGATTTTGGGAGGTCAGACAATACATGTTTACATACCTGACTATCGACAAAAGGATGAGTTTGAAGCACTTGTGTTTGACTAGAGCGATACACAGTAGCATATACTAATACATGATAATACTCGGGTTTGTTATAATACATGATCTTTATGTATTCCCTATACAGAAAACAGCTTTTATATTTTACAGTGATACGATTGCACACTGTAAGAAAACTGTTAGATCTACAGGATATGGTGGCAGGGAAGTCACCTGGGGAATACTAGCTGATACACCTGTACTTTTTTCCAATTTCAGTTATGTGATATTATCATTTGAAAACACCGGGGAATACATGGACATGAAACAAGCAGATACCACTCAGTACGTGCCCATGCTAGAAAGGAAGGAGGGATCTAAATACTCTGATATTCAGAGATCTGTGTACGATCGGCCCGCTTCATATAAGAAGAAATCTATGTCAGGTAACATAGAATTCTCCTTTCAGCATACCTCATTAATGCAAATAATTTTTGCATATCTTGTTTTTGCCCTCTTTATGGACGTGAGCTACTCAGCTGTGCTCTGCAAGAGTGAGTGTAAGGTATAAGCAAAAAGCCTACCGTCCTCTGCAGTGGGGCTGTAGGTGCTCTTTGGGGCAGTGATTTTATCAGTCTTGTACTTCGCAAGTAGCAATGGACAATAATCATAGTAATTTATATTGCCCTGCTTCCACTTACGTTTCACATTAACTGAAACTTTCCAAATGCAGAACACTCTCAAATACTTTCCTGGATTATGTAATGAAGATAATGAATGCATCCCATTCCCCAACCCTGTTCTCAGAAACCAAGTATGCATGGCTTTAAAAATAAGTACCGTCACTTCTGCCTCCAGGCCTCAGAAACTGAACCATGTCCAGTTGGAGATTTACATGGCAGACTAAAAGTACTCATATTGTGCTCTAGGATAGTTGGGGTAAATGAATCACTGAATTTTGACTGGTTTTTGTTTTGGTTTGGTTTTTTATTTTTTTCCCTGACATCTTCCATGAAAAAATAAAAACTATTGCCATAGAATTCCTGACCATTTTTGCTGGTATTGGATTAGTACCAGTGAATACTTGCTGGGAAACATAACAGTGTTCAGCAAAAGTAAAGGGATAAGAATGTACATGCATGTATAAAAGCCTAATGAAGGCATTACCTCTAAAGAAATGGTTTTCTACCACATGTTGAGTATTGTAAAAAACCTGTATAACACTTCAGTGGGCCTTTTAAACTTCACCTTTTCCTGCAGTTCTCTGGGGAAAAAAAAAATACAGAGAGGAGGAAACCCAAAACCTATATATAATACTGGATATTTTTAAGAAGCTGTATGTGTCAGTGACTGATGCAGACATTAAAAGTGTTTAGTTATGGAAAGACTGGTTAGGTCATAATACTCTGTTAAAATAATCAGCTCAGAATCATGATAGGTAAGGGAAATGGATGTTGCTTTCACACTCCGCAGCACAAACACATTTTTCTCTCTTTTTCAATAGAATCAGAAGTCAAAAACCTTCTCTCAGATGATAGCTCAGAGGGCCTCAGCCTACTGGATCTGCTGAGCTTCACCTACCAGGTTGCAAGGGGAATGGAATTCTTGGCTTCTAAAAATGTAAGTAAATAAAAAAGGAAGTAAAATGAAAGAAAGTGTAAAAACGTCTTTATGTCTAACCATGGGTTTCAATTTAGATTCTGTAGACACGATATAATATAACATTCTTTTTGGGGTTGCAGACAGCTTTCTCACTTACCTGGCAACTGAGATTGCCATGGTTGGAAAAATCAAAGCAGCAGTGAGTTGTTTTCTCCTATTGCAGCCTGCAACATTCACGGAGTCGGGTGCTGGAGATGGTGGGGGATCTAGGTAGGGTCTAGGTGAAGGGTCCATACAGCTTCACACCAGCATGGTCAGAAGCATGGACATATCATTAGTACATGATGAGTAGAAGGGGAAAGGGTGGCATCACTTTTGTCTTCTCATTGGTCCTTCCAATTGGTGCTTCCCTGCCTCTGTTAGCAGTGCAATGCAGGTGTTTGTTCAGTAAAAGGTCTTGTTAAGACATGCCCAGAAAGGCGAAAGATCTTTTTCATGGATTTTTGCAAGGGAAGTGGCCCTCTTGGAATTAGCACATCCTTAACAACTTAACTTCTCTCCATACAGTGTGTGCACCGTGACTTGGCAGCTCGTAATGTCCTCCTGGCTCAAGGAAAAATTGTGAAGATCTGTGACTTTGGGCTGGCTAGAGACATCATGCATGATTCCAACTATGTCTCCAAGGGCAGCGTATGTGCTTCTTAATCTCCTGAGTTTTGCTTTAACTGAAAAGAGAAGTGTCAGTTTTAAACGCTGTTCAATGTTCTTGCTGTTCAGCATTGGTTACACTAATTGACCACTGGGGTGAACGTTCCTGAGAACGATGTTTCTTCAGTTCATTAATTCCTGTAACTTTCCTAATTCTGCTTTAAAGCCAAAAAGTACTTGGCCACCCTTAGTACTTCATAGGCTCGCATTTTAACTGGCAAGATTTGTGACTGGATAAATTTTTGAGGAGCGGTCACTGTGACAGGGAGAGTAGTGGCACGTCAATCAATGACGTACGAGCTCTAGATCGGCAGTGCCAGCCGTCGTGTTATACCTTCAATCACCTTGGTCATTTGCTAGTGGTAAAATTATTACAGTTACGGCTTAATTAGTTTTGGTGGGGAGCAAATAGTAGCACTGCTTATAATCCTGGTAGCCCTGTGTTATATGAAATTAGAAATTAGCACTAGCCATCTTAACACAACTTTTCTTATTAGAGAGAAGTTAATCCTGGCTACCCAACACCAATTGTAACAGGAAGCATTTCTTTAATGACTAATCTCTGTGATTTGGGGTTTCTTTTTGCTACAGACTTTCCTCCCAGTAAAATGGATGGCACCTGAAAGCATTTTTGACAATCTCTACACAACATTAAGTGATGTCTGGTCTTATGGCATTCTACTGTGGGAAATATTTTCTCTTGGTATGTACTGTGAATACTTTCTTATGTGTAGTGATTAAGCTTTTTCAGTTCAAGCCGTTCAACATAAAATATTTCAAATTCTACAGTAAAAATATATGTGTGAGTTCAACTTTTAGTTATTCTTCTATATGAGGTTTCAGATACCAACATTAGGTGTGAAATGTCCATGCTCTCTCAAAGTTCTCTGTAGATCTTTCTTTGGTTTGCTCTAAAATGAAAAGCACCAAGTGAAAAGCTTTTGTGGAGAAGTATTGGTGTGCTGGGCCAGGATGGATTTTCTGGCTAATACAAGAAAGAGCAACGAGGTGTCTGGGGCTGCAGCCCAGATCAGCAGCTGGTTTGAAACAGTCTCTTCATGTACGTTTCGAAAGAGCCCCTCTTAGTCCCATTGCAGAATGAAAACAAACTTCAGTCTCTGGGGATACTGATTTCTCATTTCCAGGTCAGCACTGTTCACAAAGTTGGTTTATGGCAGCATAAAGTGGTTATGACAACGTATAGCAGTTACAGACAATGTACAGTTTCCAGCTGGGAACAGCCTGGCTCTTGCCTCAGCCTCATTAATTTGCCTCCAGGGCAGGTGGCTGGCCTGCTTCAGTAAGAGTGCCTTGTCCAGATTTACTCTCAGCAGAGTTAATCACGTCTGTATGGTATCTATTGTGGCCCCACAGCAACCCCAAGCATAATGTTATTTTCTAGAATAAGTTGTCATATAGCTGCTTCTCAGAAAACAGCAGTTGCGCCACTATTTACTCTATTAGTTACTGTAATCTCTGGTCATCACAAGATCCTGTAAATATCCATTCCCCAGCATCTCTGGCAGGCATGGGAGTGATGCTGGGTAGCTTGGGAGCTGAGGCACAGCTAAGCCTGTTCTTCACTGTAAGGAAGGTTCTGAAGCCAAGTTTTAGGTGAAAATCCTGCTTTTGAAAGGGCTGAGGTTTCTGGAGTAATACTATAGTATGCCTCCTCCACCTGAGAAATATGGTCTTTCTTGGAAAGCAAAGCATATCCTTGGTGTCATTTGTTAAGAAGGTCAACTTTGTGACACCTTGCTGCGACACTGACTTCAGCTTGAATGATCTTTTTTACACATCAGCAACAACTGAGCACAAGTGCAATGATGTCTGTACTCTGTGGCCCCAAATGATTGCTTAACTGTGCAAGCTCAGTGGCCAAGTCCAAACGTTTTGACAACACATGCACCTGCCATGTTAGCTGTTGTCTAAAAACAGCTGCCCCAGTGGGAAGGCTTTGGGTAGGGAGGGGACTGGTTCACACTAAGGCTTGGCACTTAGAGTCAGGATGAGGTGAGTAACTCAGACCACATCACTCTCAGATGTTGTGCAGGTGTCAGAGGCAATAAAACCAGACAGAGCAAGTGACTTCCCCAAGGTGACACAAAAAGTCAGCGGCAGAGCAGAACTGTGACCTCAGATTTGTCAAATGCAGACTGATGACCTGATCCAGGTATCATCCAACCTCTGTACCCAGTCAATGCATTCTATAAACACTGTAAAGGGATTTATTTTCTAAATAGTACCTACTTCAAACTTCCCTAGCCAACGTTTCATATCAGGGTTTAATGTGGTCAGGATAATGGCTCTGATGTGAAACAATGGCTAGGAAAGATTAATTTTTAAGGCGAGTCATATTATAGCATTAAAGCTTTTGGACATGAATAGCAAGCCAGTATTTGGGAACTCTGCACAGATAGTCAAGTACAGAGGAATAGTTTTTCTTCTCTTTTATCTGCAGGTGGCACACCATATCCCGGCATGATGGTTGATTCTACTTTCTACAATAAGATCAAGAGTGGATACCGAATGGCCAAACCTGACCACGCTACCAATGAAGTGTATGTGTGCATTTGGCTCTTCCACATCTGGACAGTTTCCAGACGATTTTTCCTTTACTTTGTATTTGGATACTCATTTTCCATTACCAGCTGGCTAAATTGATTTCCATCTTATCTGCAGGTATGAGATCATGGTGAAGTGCTGGAACAGTGAACCAGAGAAAAGACCTTCTTTTTACCATTTGAGTGAAATTGTGGAGAGCTTGTTGCCCGGAGAGTACAAAAAGGTTTGTGCTTTGGAATTTTCTGAGCTTTCTATGAGGGAATTATAAATGTTGTTCCGGGCATGGAGCCATGAACACTGAAGTGGCACCTCCTAACCTATGTGAATTCTGTGATTTGGGTAGGGACGTTACATGTTCGATTTCTGAACAGAAGCTTACTGAGAGCAGCAGTTCTGCAGTATCAGCTGGGAGCACAACTTTCCATTTCTAATGAAGTCTTACCAACTCAATTTATTTTTTTTTTCTACTAAATCTCCATATGTTTTCATGGGGTTTTCTAGGCAGTGAAATAATTTTAGTAAAGGGACTACTTGACCCACATGTATAATCTCCCTGTCTCCCTGTTTGGACTCTGACACCAGCAAGTTTTCCCCTCATAATTCTAGTATCTCTGGACATGCTTTGCCTGCCCAAACATTCAGTGTTTCATTTTCTCTTGTACCTTCACTCCCTTCCCACCCTTTCACAACTATTTTTTTGCTCTGTGCTGTCACACTCACTCCTTCCTCATCCAAAACTTATGTGTCACTTGTCCCTTCAAATAATTTGAAAATGTTGGGCTTTTCTATCCAGTGTTGCTGGCTCACAGGGCAAGGTATTTCCTGGGTTAATGAACCTCAGCTACTCATCTGAGGAAAGTCAGCCTCAGTGTAAAGCATCTAATGAGAGGTTTGAAATTAATATTTTCAGAGCTATGAGAAGATTCACTTGGAGTTCCTGAAAAGTGATCACCCGGCTGTCACACGCATGAGAGGGGACTGTGACAATGCTTACATTGGTGTCACCTACAAGAATGAAGACAAACTAAAGGACAGAGAGAGTGGATTTGACGAGCAGAGGCTGAGTGCTGACAGTGGGTACATCATCCCTCTGCCTGACATTGACCCTGTTTCTGAAGATGAGCTTGGCAAAAGGAACAGGCACAGGTAGGTGCAGTTTACAGATCATGTAGCCCATAGTCACCATTTGGGGTCATGTCTGACAATGTGCATCAACACTCTGTAGCATCCTACTCTGCAAGTAGAAACTTTCAAAACTACTTATTGGGAACTTCCCATGTAAATATGGTAGTATGATGAGCCACAGTGTTTTCAAGGGGAAAAAAACCCTAATTTTGCCTCTTTTGTGACTGCCAGGGGAAGGGAACTGCTGGTAAGGTGCTCCTGTGTGTCACTGGGACTCCCTTGCTAGCTTGGCCAAATCACAGTGGTTGACTGGTGGCTCTGTAGGCATGTTTTACAACTCACCTTGCCTCTACAGCTCAACATCTTGGAGCTGCATTTGAGATCTCAAGGCATTGATTTGTTCTGTGCTAGATCAGCTCCAAAATTTGGGAAAAGTTGTTTTTAATACCTTCCATGGTATTGTTTTAACCAACAGCAGCATATCCAGGGCTTTATACTGCTCCCTTGTCAGTTTGTATGAACAATTCCACTACAGCGTAACACTGTGTAACCCTTACTGTGAATGGCAGGGGTTTAATTCAGCACTTAATTCATAGTATACAGAATTAGCAATCTGGAAACTTATTTTTTGATACATTTGTATTGTTTTCAAGAGGGGGATGAATGAAGTCTCTAAAATGCACTACCAGATTAAGATTTATTACCTCTCTCCGTTATTATTATCGTTTTGTCTGTTATTGTTATCTTTTTTACATCTGACCTCCCTAGATTTACCTAACTGACCTATTGTCACAGCAATGTCATAAAGCTATTTCTCCAATAATTCTGGCAGAAAGTGCTTGGAGGAGCATATGAACAGGCTGGTCCTTGAATTACAAGGTGGTTCATTACTCTTGAGATACAAAATGCATCATATCCTGAGACATGGATGGTCAGAGTCACCTAAGATTGTGGCATGGGTCAGAAAGCGTGTGGGGAGGTAGTATTCAGTTCTGCCAGAGACTGGAGTACTTGTCCAGCCACATGCACCACGTATTTTATCTCTGAGATGTTTGTCTCTTGCAGTTCCCAGACATCTGAAGAAAGTGCCATTGAAACTGGTTCCAGTAGCTCTACTTTCATCAAGAGGGAGGATGAGACCATTGAGGACATTGACATGATGGATGACATTGGGATTGACTCCTCAGACCTGGTGGAGGACAGCTTCCTGTAACCCCATGGACACCCTCCAGCTCTGCACATGGAGAAGCTTGCCTTGTTGTCTACAGACTTCTGCTTCACAGAGAAAACCACTTTATTGCAATGTCAAGGATGTGAAGAGGAGGTGGATTTGTACAGAGGAACTCCCATTGATGGGCAGAGGAATCAGCCCGATTATGAATGAAAGAGACGTGTTGAAGATGGATTTTCTAGTGTTGCTTCTTGCAGTACTTCAGTAGCATCTCAGTGTTGTTTGCCATTAAAACTGGTAGAAGGATGAAGGGAAAGGCCACAAATAGACCAGTTTTGTGTTTCAAGGGCATTCTTATGACTTTGATGGATTGAATTCCACTGCAGCAATACTTCACCGTTGTAATTATGTAAATAACTGTCTACTCAAGGATCTTTTGAGGTGCACATTGAACATATGCCATGGATTTTGGAAGAGATTGCTCATGAATTTTGTGTACTTCCTCCCTCAATCTCAATGTCAGCTGCTGTTGAACTATGATGTGAATTGAAGAACATGCAAAAACCACTTTTGGACCAAGAAGGTCTAAAACCACAAGGGACTGACCGGTACTACAAAACATGTTCCTTTTTACCATTAATGCAAGTAAAGGGGAATAATAATAATAATGATAATGATAATAATTAAAACCCAGTCTATAATAGGTGTTAGAAACCTAGTAAGTCTTTATTAACTATAGAAGATAGCTGTTTTCAAGATAATACTACTACTGTTTTCAGTAACACTAAATGTATATTTTACAATACATTGTCCTTCAGTAAAAGCACAGTCTCAAGAAACTTTTTGAAGTACAAGGAAAAAAAATTATGACCTACAAAGTTTATGAAACAAAAGATTCTTTTGGCTCTACACAGCATGGTAACCACTCCGGTTAGCTAAAACTGCTTTAACGTGGAGAAAACGTTAAGATTTTGTTTTCTATCATGAGCTGAGTAGATCTTCTAATGAGATATACCAGAAGCAATTATTATCCTATGATTAAGTGAGCTTCTAAAAATTTTAATTAAAAAAAATAATAAAAAATTGCCAGATTTCCAAGATGCTGGAGAATGGAAGAGTATGATAAACCACCAGCCACACCGCATTATTAGTGTTTCCTGCATATGCAAAAAAATATCCTGGGATCAGCTGTGAAGAATTAATTTGATATTTGAACTGCTCAAGGAAAAATGGCATCTCTCCGAGCCTGGAACTTGAGTTTAAATAAGCAGAAATAATTCTGCAGCAAACACGCTTGTCTTGGTTTTCAGGTTTAAATGGGAACAGAAAACTCTGACTATTATTTTTGCAGTCTGTAACTACAAACGGTAATTGCTTCCAAGAGTGTTTTTTGGAAGAAAGTGCATGAAAATGAACCTGCTCTTAGCCTGCAATAATTATCTTTTGACACCACTTACATGAACAAAGTCTTAAAATTACTGCTATCGCTGTACAATGTGTTATGGAGATACGATGCTTTTGAAGACTTACATGTGGAAAAAGGTACATCACTGCGAAGGGCCCCATCCTTTCTGGTGCTCATCTTTCACATTTAACCTTAATTCAGTGCGATGAGCACCTTGCAGGGTGTGCTCAGTCTCTGGCATGATGCGACCGATGCAAATGCAGTGCAAATTCATCCTTGTGTTGCAGTATTTTTCCTAAGAAGTGTGACAGATGGGCCAGCAGTGACCAACAGGACATGTTGCTATGTCAGACTAGAGTTTAACCTGAAATGGCCCTAAGAAAGCTACAGAAGTTCCCTTGACTTCATTTGTGGACAGCTGTGGATCAAATGACAGCAAATGTAATATTGTCAGTGTTAGAGGCAAATAATTCTGGGTTTGGATTTCAAAATGTCACCTGGCTGAGGCCACGTACGAGCATACTGCAGATGTGAAAACAGGACCTGAAGCAAGGCACCCACATTTTCAACCCTGATGGAGGCTGACAATCAGAAGGAACCGTGAGTGATGGAGCATCCTCCAGAACTTGCAGTCAACAGATCATGACCGAAGTGTCTCTCTGGGAGCTGTGCTTTAGCCAAACACGTGCCACTGAGCTCTACGGGGACAACTGTGAAACATAAAGACTCTCAAAATAGCCAGAACAGATGAGACGATGTAAAGTCTCTCTCCAGATATGAACTATGAATTGAGGAAACACAAACTGTCTCTCGGATATCCCAGATATCTGAATGGCCACTTAAGACCACGCATGCCTTAATTTTCATGTGTAGTCATTACAACTACATGTTCAAATTAGGGAAGCAATTTCACCTGCATTTTTGCACATGGCCTAGTGTTATTCAGGGTTTGAAACTCAGCCCCAGCACATCTTATTATACCAGTTACTGGAATCTAAGCGCATTTTCATAGGATCTCCCCTTCACCTCACCGGTTTCATGCTGTATCTTGCAGTGCATCTCAGGGCTAGACCCAAATGGTGGATGTGAATCAGAGCTGGCTCACTTTTTGATGCATGGTAATGTGGATTCTCCATCCTGTCACGAGTATTGTGTAGATCAGCTGCATCCATGGCAGGGGTCTAGCCAAACCCAGCTCACTGCAGGCTTGGAGTCACATAAGCTGGCCTGGAAACTGGAATGAGAAGCAGAGGAAGAGAGAAGATTTACTAGAAAGGGAGAAGTGTGAGAGGATGATTCATTTAGTTTTACAATATTATCAGTATTACAGACTTTTTACTTTTACGGCTTAATTTTTGAGAAGCCACTGGAAGAGATATTCCCCAACCTTTTGCTACAGTAATTGTATAACGACAATCAGTGTTAGCCTACGAAACACAGCTTTTGATTTGTAATGGCCAACCAATTCCTTACAGTGTGGTCTGCAACTTGTACAAAAATGGTCCTATTACATGATGAAGGACGTGAGATATGGTGATGTTATACATCAATATGTATATAAGTATTTTTATATAGACTTCTAGAATACTGCCAAAACATTTATGACAGCTATATCACTGCCTTTGTTTATACTTTTTTTTTTTTTTTTACTGTGATATATTCCACAGGCACGTTAACTGTTGCACTTTGAATGTCCAAAAGTTATATTTTAGAATAATAAAAAAGGAAGTGTTTCCAAAACGGTGGCTGTTGTGAAATGTTTGAAGAAGGGCAAACTGGCCTGAATGACGGTAGGCAAAAAATGTATTTCAAAAATGCCCCTGTTGATATTTTGTCTTTGAAAAAAATCCTGTAAATTAAGATCTCTATATTTCAATAAATGATATATAATTTAAGGATATGTGAGGGGTCTATACTCACTTATTGAAAGATGATTATAAAGAATCAGTCTTCACTGTTGGATTTTTTTTCCCTGTAAAGGTTTTCTGGTTGAATGATCTGCAATGCTATAGGTCAGCAATGACAAGCAGATTTCCAAGCCCTCCCAGTGAGCATAGTGGGGAACTGCCTGCGGCAAATGACTTGGATAGAGACTGACAACTGTGGGGAGCCAACGTGTTCCCGAAAACATTGGCATGTGCAGTGCTTCAGTGACTGCTGCTTGGAGCCGAGCATGTCCCTTAAGGTGGACGCTGGGCTCCTCGCAGGAGACGAAAACCTTCTTGACCTCGGCACCATGTGTGCTGTGGGGTTTGACACCTGCTGCTCTGCACACACTAAAGAAAATGAGGACATGGGATGCCAACAGACATGCTGTGCTGCGTGTCTGTGATGTACACACTCTGACCCTTCTAGTACCAGCACGCAATAAAGGGGTTTATGCTGAGGTTGCTTTTAACATGGTGACCTGTGTCAGTCTTTAGCCTAAAGCTTTTGATGTTTACGGAGGATTAGATGGCCTCATGGTCATGGATTCTTTGCCTGTGGCAGCAGGGTGTTTTAAACCTATGCTGAGCTCCCCTTTATGAACCAAACCAGATTTTGTCCTATGCTCCTGCAAGAACTGATTTTACACAGTGGATGTAATTGAACGTGAATTTGAGTGGAATTGCAAGATTTCAACCTGAAAACAGAGTTAAACTTATCAGCTGCACTTCCTGCACTTGACCCTCTCTTGGTTTGCCAGTGGGAGCCAGGCAAGACTGGCCAGGGGAAAGTGCTGTGAACAGGCAGGTTAGCACCCTCCTGTTTATGGAGTGGTGCTGTTGTTAAAACACATGCTTGGAGATGAACTCTCCATCTAACATATTCTTCTCCCTCACCACTGCCTTGCAAAGCAAAACCCTTCCTCGTTTTATCCTATAACACTGCAAGGACACGCAACACTTTCTGCCACCCCAGGGCTTCAGGAAAGAGTCATGGCAGTGCTTGTGTTCTTATGTCTGCCCTCCTATGCTGTGCACCTGCTCTTCTGGAAGTCCATCAGCTGTGTGAGACATGAGAACTGAGGGACTTGTTATTCCTGCCGTGTATGACGAAGGTTGGTGGCATCAAAACCCCTCTATACCCAAGAGACTTCAGCTGGGTACAGAGCTCAGATTCAGCTCTCGATCCCCCTCTTCCCCTTTGCAGAGCAGGAATGCAACTGGCTGTGTGGGCCTGTGAGTGTGTGTGTGTGTCTGCATTGGAGAGCACGGACGGTGAGTGTCTCACCCTCTTGCTGAAGTAGATCCATTTTGGGCAAAAACCTCACTCTTCACTCTACTGATAACCGCAGTCTGGGTGTCTGGCGGGAATCCCGCTCATCGTCTTGCTCCCTGCGTCAAGGCTTCTGTAAGTATTTGGCTGCAAATGTATGGAGGGAGCACACTGGCACATGGCAGAGGCATTCTGTCCAGGACAGAAGAACTGGGGGGAGAGTGGCACTGAGCCCAGAAAAGTAGAGAGAAGCAGGCTCCTGGCCAGGATGGGAAGGAAAAGGTAGGGAACAGCTTTCCATGTGGACCCTAAGCAGAAGAATTCAGCTTATGCAGGTAAAGATACCTTTGGCTAAGCTTCTGAATAGCAATTCAGAAACGAGTGGTGCAAAAGGGCAGCAGCAGGTTCATCAATCAGAAGCAAGTCATCCGGCCACCCAAAGATGCTCCCAGTGCCTCTGGAAACCTGAGGCATGATGCTCTTGCAACTGTCTCATCAATGTCTCTTTCCCTCTTTGTTTTTGAACGTATGAAAGTTTTTTCTTTGCTCTCCTCTGATCTTTCCCAGAGATTAGAGGGAGAGTCACCTCATGGACCTGGGCTGGCCTATGAAGCCAGGAGCTGAAGCGGAGTCCATGCGCCTTGCGAGTCCCACCACAGATGCCTACAGCAAGGCAAAGGGGTGGGCTCAGCACTCATGAACTTGTTCACCTTGCCCCATCTGTCCTGCACCTCTTGACACAGCCAGCTTGTGTGAGACCAAAACACAGTAGGCAGCAGAGAAGGCACCAGACCTTCCTCTGCTGGCATCGATGTTCAATGCTTTTCAAAGGGAAAAGTCACCTAACTTCTAACTCCAAATGATCCTCATCCATCTAGCTGGAGGTAAGGATTTGCAGCACCTTCAAAAATGCCAATGTTTTCTTACATTTGTTAATACTTTTACTGCAAGTAGAGCCAAAATTTTATTTTCTGAGTTGGCCACAAGATGGAAGCATCAGACAAAAAGCTGTTAAGTAGTTCTTTTCCTCATCCCTTTTCTGTTGTTGTTTCCACAGCAGCACAGATGTGCTGCCAATGCAGAGGCAGAGCAGCTGGAGACTTTAAAGCAACAGGAGTTATAGGAATGCATACTCTGTCCATGTTTTGTTTGCAAGAACTTTGAACTCATTATGATAACTGTAGTTTTTCCATAGGATGAGACCCGTGGTAGACACTCGTTTTTAAGAATGAAATATGTACTGAAACCTACTCTTATGAAAGGAAAAACTGAAAGAGCATCATGGAAGTCAGGGAAGTTGCCTGGCCTTTTTCTAGGCCATAGTTATCTACTTTGTGTTACAGCATACAGCCCAAATCCTGCAAAGCTGGAGACTTCACTGGCTACTGCCATGGCATTCCTGATGGTGGGGAAGGGCACTCTGCCTTTTACCTCAAAAAACGTACCTCTCGTGGAGAGAGGTAGGGATTTAAAATAAAATATTATTTTAAATATGGTGTGGAGTGAGACCTTAGATATCCCAAACTCAGCTGAGACTGCGTCTGTCTCCTCTGCATTCATTCTTTTGTTGTCAGCTGTTTAATGTCCTGTTGATGTTAGATGAATGCCTCAGAATCACTCCTGAGCTGAGGCCGAGATTCACATGCCTTCATGGTACTTGAAAAATAAAGTTTTAGGACCAGTCTAATGTACATAGCCAGACCCCCAAACTCTAACCCCCAGAAGGCATGCAGGTTCAAGGGTTAGCTCAAGTTTGTAAGCTACTTCAAATCCTCCGTATCAGAGATTGCTGTATCTACTTCACCATTAGCACTGCTGTGCTCCACCAGCCCGAGCATCACCTGCTTTATCATTTCTCCGTAAAAGTGATGCTAATTTTGTAGGAAGGGGGATGTGATTTATTAAACCAGCTGAAACAGCTGAAAAAAACCGAGAAGTAACTCACATCAGGACTTGAGGCAGAGCTTGGTTATCTAGAAACTGGGCTGTGTTTTCCTTCTCCACTAATTGGCCTCATAAAACTTATCTTCTGCATATTACTTCTGGGTGGCTGAGACGACAGCCATTGTGTTGCCAAAAGTAACATGTGCCAGCTGATGCCTTGAGTCTTAGAAATGCCTATTTAAAGGCAGCGCAAAGCTTTGAAATTGGAGCCACCTTGTTGAAGGTAAGCCAAGCATGTGTGTGCTACCAGCAACAGCACTGCAAAAAAAGTGTCACCCATCAGTGGGTGTATTTGGGTGTATTTGTATTTATACCCAGTGCATTTGTGAGAGCGTTGATTGATTGCTTTCAAAGGTAGAGTTTTGTTTGTTCACCATCTATTTGACATGCAAAATAATGGGTGTTTTGGTAGGTAAAAATGCTGCTATATTGATGTGGGAACAATGTCAATGCTTTAAAGACAACCTTCGATCATAAAAAAAGTCTACTGTTGTCATTTAACCTGGTATGCTGTATGACATAGACCAGGGGGTCTTCCCAAATTAATTCCCATTTGAACCAGAGCCTGTCATCTAGGAAAAAAAAAAAAAAAAAAAAAAAAAAAAAAAAAAAAAAAAAAAAAAAGCAGTGTTTTCTCATCTCTGTGAATCCTTGTGTAAATATCAGGTTTTGCAGCTGCTTACACGCGAGACAAGTATTATTAGTTCAACACTCTGGGCATGCACCATACCAAGACTTACATTTCCACACTGTTTGCCCAGAGGAGCTCAGAAACCCATTAGCCATCATTTCTAGTCTGATTGGCTGGATGAGCCGGGGAGTGGGATTTCATCAACATATTTTAATCACTTTCAGTGTAGTTACTGGTGGCTGCTTTTGGCAGTTTCAGTTGTGTGTGTACAATATTCTGATGCCCTGTGTATGAAATGGGGGTTCCTCTGGCTGAAAATTAGTGGAGGTGGACTGGCCTGAAGGAAGGAAAAAGTCGTGTAGAAAAAAAAATAAATGTGATGTTCCTACCCAGTAAGAAAACGTGGGTGAATTTAGTTAAATGTGTTTTCCCTCTCTGACCTTATGCTTTTCATAGATGTCCTTCCTTGTTGGATGGCCCAGGGAGATTGCTCTGAGCAGATCAGGAGGAATGTCACTGTTAATCTCACCAGGCCTTTGGCCAGAGCTGCCTGCGCTTGGTGTTTATGTATGCAAAAGCAGGAATGGGCAGGTCCCCCTATAGCAATCCCAGTATGATATAACGTAGCAACATGGAGGTTTTGGCTGCTGCCTTTGGCTGGGATCACAGGGTACTGTCCATACTCTATTACAGCCATGGGCTGGTCAGGAGATGTTCTCCTTGGCTGCAAGGCTTGGCATGAGTAATGAGATGATGCTGGACCATGGCACAGTCTGCTTTTTTCTGCTTGGTCACTATGACTGCACAATTTGTTCAAAGGTGCGTTTGACCTGACTTGGCTCTTTTTCCTCCCACCCACCCTTTTCAGCTTCCCCCCCAAGGAGAAGTGGGCAGGGAGCTCTGCTGCATCCCTGTCCTGCCTCAGACTCAGACAATACCAGTCGCTGCCAAAGGCCAGGGTCAAAAGGGTCCTGCACAGCTCCAAGCTACTCCAGAGAGTCTGCATAGCTAACGCATTTCCACAGCTCCTCCCTGGATTCTCGGCTGTTCCCTTGGCAGTGAAAAACCCTCGGAATTAAACACCGTGAAAAAGCGTTGTTGAAAATGTTCAGGAGAAACTGCATTTTGAGAGAGAAAATGCATTTGAAAATGTCAGCATTCTGTAAAAGAAGAAGAGAAAAAAAATGTGCGAATACATGTTGCTTTACTGTCAAAAACTGAGCAGCCCAAACCTGTCCTGAGCTGCCAAAAATTAAAAACTTTAATTTTTGGCTCGTATATTTTGGTATTCAAATTTTCTCCTGAAAATGCCATGTTCACTATGGAGAACGTAGAAAGCAAGCTTTTGGGATTTTTTTTTTTCCCCAGTTGAAATCCGCTTTTACCTCTTCCCCTCCCAAAAAGGACTCCCTTTCCATCCTGTGTGTTATCACACCTTGTTCTGAGAGCGAGACTGCGTTGCTACAAGGACCTTTCATAGGAACAGCTGTTAGAAGTTGCCTTGCAACTCCAGGGAAGTATTTATCAGGATTTCTTATCTTGGCAACCACCAAGAAAATGCCGACAGGGGATCGGGGTGCGAGAGCTGCCCTCGCCGGGGTGCCATTTATGAAAGGCACATTTTGTCCCCCTGTTCTGCCCCGTGGCAGTCAGCTCTGGGAGCTGGTGAGAGCCTCCTTTCCCAGGAGCATTGCTGACACAAGGGCTCACACACGTGAGCGGGAACACAGCAATGCTTTTGTGTGTGGGCACAGGTCTGCTCGCCTGCCTGCCTGCTGCACACTCCTGGGGCACTCACCTTCACGTCCCAGGAGCAACTCAAAGGATGGGTCTGAGCCCCACCACGGCTTTGCAACCTCATGCTGGTTAGAGATGCCACCAGCGCTGCCTGGGTTTTGCCAGCCACGTGAGCAGGTCTTGTAAAAGACGTCGCTTCTGTCTCTGGACCTGCTGCACATTAATCTTGTGACCACCTAAGCTAGGGGAGCTCTGCTGTGTCAGTGCTGAATATTGTCACAAAGCTGCTTAGATTGTCTTCTCCTGCACTGAAGAATGAGCAAGGGGCTCATGAGAGTTCTAAGTTAGCAGAGAGGGTTTTCTTACATATCTACAAAACGGTGGTGATGCAGCTCATAACAAACCTCTCTGTCTCCTCCTCTCTCTGACACTATGTGTCTCGCCCCAGCATCTTGTTGGCCACTCTGTCCCCAGGCTCCTGCTGAGGTCCCCCAGCTACACGTATACTGCTGGCCCTGCTGCTGAGACCTGTCTGACTTGTGTCATGAGGGAAACAGTAGCTCTGTCCCAGGAGACACCTCCAGAAACAAGAGGTGGCACTGGATTGGCTGATGATGAGGGAGTAGAAGGACCCCGTGAAGTTGTATGTGGTGAGAGAGGAAGCGGGACCATGTATGCACTAGGACTGGGTAAATGTCATTATACAACACAACCTGTAGTCCTAGCAAGGATCAAACTCTGTCACCGTTGTCCAGGACAAAGCACCTCTGTTCTCATTCGCACAGGAGCATTGAGCAAGGATCTGGCCAAGACCACAATGTCCTAAAATATGACACTCCTAGACCACCTAGAAGGACAATTAAGAATTTAGCCTTGAGAAAACCACCAGAAGAACTTAAAGGAAAAAAACAAAAACCAACCAAACAAAAAACCAAACAAAACAAAGCAAACAAAAAAACCCAAACAAACCCAACCCAGCCACTTTGTCCATGCCCTGCACCAAAGAAGGATTTTAGGGCTTAGAGGATTTTAGGGATCAGAGTATTTTGTAGTTCTGGCTTGAAATTTCTTACTTCTAGGTATCTTACCACTGCTCAAGACATGCTCACTGAGTTTTGTGCATTGACACCTTTCTTCTGGGGAGTGGTCTGAGAGCTTTTATGATACTGTCTAGAAACTGGAGGGATGGGTAACTTAAAAATATTAGCATAGTCCATGGACTCATTTTACTTAAGTCAAACAGGTGCCAGAAGGTAATAGCAGTGGCAGTTCCATTACTACCATTATTGCTGATGGCAACCTGGTCTGGTTTTGAACTGCTGACAACTGATCCTCCTGTCAGCTCCCCAAACCACCTATTCTTCTTCAGCTAGAGTGTTATGTCAAGTAGCCATGCAGCAGCTAAAATACTGACAAATTACGATTTTACTATATTCTTATATTGTTGAACCTGATGTGATGTCATGAGATTGTTTATATTTGTATATACATATATGTAACAGTACCTTCTTCTCTCTTTGAATGATAGAACACTCCAAATATTGGTGATCTGGTACATTGAAATATAGCTTCTGCATCTTTCAAGAAATGAAAATAAACATTTTTCTTATTTATTTTTAGTTAGAATACCTACCAGGAAGTTTTGAGCATGTTTGGGAGGTGGTGGCACTGGATCGGCTGCTGGTTGGGGAGGCAAAAGGATTCCCGTACAGTTGTATGTAGCGCGAAAGGGAACTGGACCATGTAAGCAATAAGAGAAGGTAAGTGTCACTGTACAGCACAACCTACGGTCCTAGCAAGGATCAAACCCTGTCACCATTGTCCAGGACAAAGCACCTTTGTGACATGATTCTATGGTTTTTATGAACCTATGAAAAACAGGATGAGAAGAGGTTTAATTTAGTTAACACCTCCCCACCTTCCACCCTTCCCCACTCCCATTTATATAAAACATTTCAACATCAGTAATGAAAAAACAATTATTATCTATCTTATGTGGCCCATAGCCTATTCTGAGATCAAATCTTTTTAGTAGAGGGGGCACATCTTGAAGACATACCATTTTTTGCTAACCATCTGAATTATTCTTGCTTTTGTAGTTCTGTGATTGGAAGTGCTCAAAGTCTGGAAACAAGTACTAATACTTCAAATCAAAAGAGAATATTAGTTTACTGCAGAAGTTATACGTCTTTCAAACGTTTCATTATGTTAATGTGACTACCTCAAAAGGGTTTGTTGAAATTTTGTCTCAAATCTAGACATGCAGTTTCAGCTTATAGGCCTTTGCATGAGACCTTAGTTGTCAGTAATTCTGTGCAATAAATTCTGCTAAATATGTAGATGAACAGCTATACATCTTCTCAAAAGTGCCATAGTTTCACTCTGCAGAGAAAACTTTGCATGAAAATGAAATTATTGTTTTGGATGGAGTAATGAAAGCAAAGGATGCTAGGTAATAAGAGGATCCTAGGGAAGCAGGAGGAGCAAGGACTATCTGTGCAGCAGATGGGCTTGTCTTTGCCCTATAATGAATGTGTTCTGTCCCAATATAACCCCACCCTCACCTTAGGCTTCAGCAAGTTCAGCTCTTTTTGCAAAGAAATTGGCAGAAAGGTCCCTTAGCGTGCAACAACCAAAAGTGAAAACTGATAAATATTTACCTTTCCTGCTTCCCTCCTTCTTAATTCCATGAACATATCATTATGGAAGTCCCAAACTAGCAATATAATTGTCCTTTCTTGTCCTTCCTCTCCCTTAAGGCCACATCACCCCCATGATATGTCAGTGGTCAGTACTTTGGAAAATCAGTTTGACTCCTTCTTCCTTCCCTGCAGGTGCTGTGACTCATTTGCCTGAACATTACTCTGGAGGACACAGATGCTTTGCTCAGTGCTCACTGCAGTACTACGAATCACAGTTCGGTCTTGGGTTTAAAACCTACAGATTTTGAAAGGACATACATGTGAGTGACTGCCCAGGAACACAGCTAGATTGTCGCTTTGAAAATAAGTATTTTGATGGAAGAGCTGCCCATTGGAGAAGATCAAGGAAAAGCAGACAATCAGTATTATCAAAGTAATAAATGGACAATATGCATCAGCCCCCCAGTACCATCTCCAGATCCTGAATTAACGACTCTTCAACCCTCTGTAAATGAAGGTCCATTCCCATCTCTACTTCCAATATACTACCTAAGAGTTATCCAAAATGTCCTCACATGCTGCTTCATCCATATTCATCTTCCGATACAAGTCTGGAAAAATTCCTACTGAAGTAGAAGGATTTTGACTCAAATTCTGTCTTGATTACATAGTGTGCAATATACTCCTCACTGGCTGATCTTATTAGCCCTGAAAGATGCCCAGAGGGCAAAAAGATGATGATGCTCAAGAAAAAACCTGAAACATTGCTGTACCAAATGAAAACAACAACAAAAAATCATAGGCTGATCCTCCAAGGCATGTTTTAAAACAAAGGCAAGACACTCTGGGTTCTTTCAGTTCCACCTGGTGGACTTTCAAGTTGTGCTTGCTTCACTTGATGATGTTTATCTGCAAGGATGAGAGCTAGCAGTGAACTGCCTACAAATGAAAGTGAAGAAACTGCAATTCCAGCAGCGGGGACTTCACCATTCATCACAAAGACATAGGAAAGCAGTCTGATACAGCACATAGTCAGTCCAACTCTGCTTCTGACAGCACAGAAGTCCAGGTGAGTTCACAGAAGATTTTAGGGCTCCTTGTCCAGAACTTCATTCTCTGGGAAAACACCCGCATTCAGACAATGAAGTAGTATTATGTGCCCAGTTACCTACTTTGGCAGGAAAAAAAAAAGAAATTCCTTCCTCTTGTCTTTTTCAATTTGCTAGTAACTTTTTAAAAATGAGAATCCCAGAAAGTGTTGCTAAACAACACTGGAGTTTGCCTGGATGAGCTTTAATAATTAGCTTAATAATTAGTTTGAATAAAACCGAGAGAAAGTTCAGGGCTATACCCGACAGAAGATCCAGGCACTGGCCTCAGTCTCAAGTATTCACGTCCATAAAGAAGAAATGCAAGAAAACCATGATTAGCTTCTATTTATCTCCCTTATTTTCATAAAGGCTGGGTTTGTACTCTGGTTTATGTGTGATCATTAGCCTGTAATAATATAAATACCCGTATTCCCTTATCAAGTTGAGTCATTTGTCTGCTTTTTGTCCTCTACAGGTTCAGATGGCTGTGTGTACACAGTCGCAGGTATACGTGCAAGGTCTGGTTTGGATTTGACACTTCCTCTCTCATCTCATCCATTCCAAGGGAGGCAGCAATGAACGTTTCAGATCTCTGAAGTTCATTTCCTTTAGCTGCTCCTTGTCATTTCCTAGCAGGATTTGTCTGTGTATGTGAAGGCACAGCTGGAGAAGGGTGATGTTTGTCCTTTTCTTTCCTACAGCTACCCTGTCTGTGTGTGTGGAAGCTGTCAAGAAGGCCATAGGTCTCTTGGTCAAAATGAGGAGTAGGACAGGAGTGTGACCTCAAACTCTTCCCAGGACACAAATCATCTCCTTGGTCGAATTCGGTACTTCCTAGGGTTTTAGGTGTGTAATTATTTTCACTTTTTTGCTTCTTGGAAAATAAATTCATGAGGAATGGAGAAGTGAGAAGCAAAACTGTGTGTTTTAGGCTAATGGGAAGAGGCAGGAAAAGAGCACAGACAAGTACACAGCTAGGGAAGATGCTAAAGATTAAATGAACCAAAGTTAAACCTGGCTCAAAGTTTGCAGCAAAGGAGCAGCTATAGGTAAGGAGAGGGCAGTATCAGAGGCAAGGCTGGTGTTTATACAGCAGCTGTGAAATCAAGGGCAGATACTAATAGGCTTTCTTCAATTTCTATCACACCCTAGCTGTCATTTAATAATAACATTAAATAGCACCAAAAACTGAATTTAAAATGTACATTTCTAGTCTCATTTAACAAAAATCCCATCCCAGCTATCATAAAACTGGCACTTCTTATGTACCAAGCGAATGAGGACTGGATCCTCCAGGAAGACCACATCTTACTATGGGAATCTCTACCTTCGTTTGCCAAAGGCGCGTTGTCAAAATGATACCTGCTTATTTCCAAAAATGAGTTAAAAGTAGCTTGAGGATTGTACCTGTCATTGCCAATTTCTGTCATTAAATAATTTCTTGTCCCCAATTTTGTGCTTTATTTCCTGCTGTTGTCTAAAGGGTGCACGCTGACAGCTGAAGGAAGTGACTGTTGTGAAACACTGACACTGCTTGTAGGGCTGCGATCAGCAGCAAGAGTAACTGGTGAGCCTGGGTGAGATGTTTTCTTTTGTTTTGATCCATCGTTTCGCGTGAGAAAAATTTAGCTTTGGAGGATCTGGCACTATTCACTAATTGGGTTGAATGTGCAGATTGACTAAAGCACATGCTTATGGTTTGGGAGATCCAAGTTCAACTCCACCATCTGCTTGAAGCCTCGTTTTCCTGCAGTCCTGGTTGAGCAGGCTCTGGGTTGAGTGGGGCTGGCAGGTGCACAGATTTTTCTCACTGAAGCTGTTACACTTTGCATACCAAGATTAAATATTTATTAGTGCTGATGGTCCAGCATGTCCCAGCTCCCACCTGGGTGCTCTAATCACTGCACTGTAATGCTCCCTCTGGAGCAATTCATGGTTGGATGTAATGTGCAAAATGAGACCACGTCAAGGGGAGAGACTGCAGAAGCCTTGCAGTGCCGCACAACAGTTTGTAAGGCTAAGACAGTCTCCTGGGGAAGAGATGCAGGTACAAATCTCCTTGTACAGAGGAAATCAGGGTAGAATTGGGGTTTCCTTCAGCCTGAATATGTGCTGAGCATGCGGTTCTGTTTGATTCCCCTTCAGATGTGGAGACTTCAGTTTCTGAGCTATGCAAAGGACTATGAAAAGTGTTTAAGAAGCCTAAGCCTGTAGGGGTGATTTTAAATCCTTTGTACTAGGGTCCTCACCTGGCAACCTTGTAGGATTTCAGTAAATCAGAAGAGCTGGAAACAAGTGGAGGAGATGCTTGGGTAAGGGGGCACAACACCCAGTAGAAGAAGATGAACTAGAAATAGCTGCGTGCTTTTTTGGCTTTTATCAATTCAGATGAGATGCATTAAAATATTTCGGAGGTCTAGAGACTGCCACAATTGCCAACACAACTGCAGAACTGAGTCTTTCCTTCAGTACCTCATAGGCCATAAATAGAATAAATAGATTTCTGAAGGTTTGAATAAAACAGAGAGAAAGTTCAGGGCTATACTTGACAGAAGATCCAGGCACTGGCCTCAGTCTCAAGTATTCAAGTCCATATTCGCGTCCAGGATTTCTGAAGGTAAATAGAGTTCAGACACGAATATGTTTTTAGATGAAGAGTGCTCATTTAAATTTTATTATTTTTTTTTTTTCTCTTCGGAGAGTGCCAAGTAGTGCCAATTTGGAAGTAATTTCTGAAATGTGGACATCTGTCTTCTAGGATCTGTACTGCAAACACCATATTTTTTCTTATGGCTCACCAAACAAGCCATTCATTAGTAACTAGTTTCAATCTGTAATGACTTTGGGTCTGATTCATGGTTGTAACTCTTGAGCTTTGTGCCATTGTCAGTGGGGTTTGTATGAACATACATCTGGGGTGCAGAAGCCAGTCTGGCCCTCTTCCTGGTCACACTGATGATTCTCATGTGATGTTTCACAGCTCTTCATCAATCCCCAGTCATTCCAATGTCTGAGAAAGAAAAAGCTGCAGAAGAACATCTACATCATAAAATTACTCTAAAAATAACAGGTAATCTCCTGTCTGAGATGTTAATTTATAGAAGGAAATGTTTAGGAATAAACCCCCAAATCATGTAATTACATGATTTTTAAAAATTCTTGAGATCCATAAGCAATTCTGTCCTTAGCTGGGAAAGTGTGTGCTGTAATCTGTCCCCAGGTCTTTTAGTACTAGCTAAAAGATATTTCACAGTAGTTCACATGTTAGAAAAAGGTTTTCATCAGTCTGAAGTAAGGTATAAACAACTTCAGGAAGTTTGGAATATGTTATTAAAACTGTTCTCGAGTACCCCTGTTACAGGGTATTTTGGCAACGCATCCTTTAGTGTAAGCTTATTATGTAAGTCCCTTGCTGGCTAGCCTCTCAGGCATCCCATGATCTCTCATCAGAAAATCACATCCTTTTGTAAGTGGTGTAGGAGAAAAGAGACAGTGTGCTGTTGTTCATTTAATGATTCATTTGTCTTGCTTTCCCCTCTCTGTTTCTGGATTTCCACCTGCCTGTGTCTCAGGCATTTCTCCTGGCTTTCTCTAATCCGTGTCGTGGGCATATCTGACCTCAGATATATTCAGGCTGGTTTTGGGCACCTCCCTGAGTGCAGTGTCAGGGATGTGCTGGCCCTTGAGCTCTGTTGCAGTCGGGGGAGAGGCCATGGTACCCGTTGGGAGCAATGTGCACAAAAGCTGGCATTAAAATGAATAAGGATATTGAAGAGGAGTCCCTTTGCTCTCGTGTTGTAGGCCATGAGCTGAGCCTCTGGAGAAGGTGGCCCTGTCCAAGCACTGCACATTGCTCTGTTGCAGGCATGGTACTGTGTTCAGGTTTTGCAGAGAGAGGTGATGTAACAGCACCTAAACTTCTGCTGAAACCAAGAGGTGTTTAAATGCCAGAAAGGGAATAGGGCACCAAGATATATGTGTTTCCAGCTTCCAGTCAGTGCCTTTGCCTCTCTCACCTCACATTTGACATATTAAACTAAAGGATGCCACAGGAAGAGCCTGTACCTAGAGGATTTTGAAGATCAACCAAAACGTCAGTCTTGGATGATGCTATAAGGCCATGTAGCTGTGGATACAAGTACTGCATTTATAATTTCTAAGGAAGTATATGTGGTTACAGGAAAATATGAAACTATGGAAACACGAATATAAGGCATTTACAGTGCCATATGAGGAAAAGCATGAAGTAGTTATTTTCTTTGACAGCATATCTTGAAATGAGTAGGTCAGTGTGTTCCTAGGATGACATCTGACACCTTGTTTGTTCTCGAGAGAAGATTCGGAAAGTCTTCAGTCTTCTGTCATAGGGCTGTAACCACCTGTCTCTTTAAAAGACCCTTCCCCTGTCCTTTTATCAGTAGTGTTCCTCAAGCTGAATAGAGCAAAGATCGTAAATCACCCCACAGATTAAGTGACAGGACTGATGGGGGGGCAGCAGAGCATTGCCACCACTGAAGCGAAAGTCGGCTCGGGCTTGCGGTGAGATTATCTGAAGCGCCCAGACGTCCCAGAGTCAGTATGAATTCAGCCACCCTCAAGGTTTCCTGCGCTGCCTATCGCTCCATCAGGCAGTGCTGGCGGTGGGGCTGAGGTCCCAGGTCTCACAGGGTGCTGGGGGTGGCCGCAGGAGGAAGAGGAGGAAGGCAGGGGCCAAGCAAACCTTCCGAAATCTTCCTGCAGTTTCTAAGGCATTACGGAAGACTGACACGTTTGTGCAGGAGTAACAGGAATGAATACACTGGTGGTGATGAGCACCAGTAAAGGAACCTGCCAGGGGGACCCTCCCAGTGTTTAAAGAGATTTTTGAAAAAAATTGCTTTGGAGGTAGAACCAGCCCCAAATATTTCTTTGCTCTTTGTGTTGACAATGTATTATTTATTAGCAAGTACTCTCCTTTAGGTGAATCATAATTTTTTTTCTGTTTTTTTTCTCTGGCTCTACATTTCACATGCACCTAAAAACGCACGTCGGGATCTACTTATTTGCTGATCTGAATTGCTTGTGCTGGTTTTGCTACCACTGCTGTAAATTTCCTAGGAAACCACCCTGCAAAGCCTTGGTAGGAATACAGACCTTTTTGGCCGATGACATTATAAATAACGAATTTCTTCAAGGTCAGTCACATCAGAGGTGTTGTTCAAAGCTTTTAAAATAGCTAGCCTAGTGCTGAGTCAACTGTATTTTTCTTGACTTGGTTTGTATTAAAGGCCTGAGCTACAAACCTTACTCAGGCAAAGTTCTCATTTATTTTAACCAGACACTCAGCTCCTGTTGTGTCCTGGTTTTGCCTGCTTTGGTGGAAATCAGCTTGCATAATATCCTGACCCGCACATACAGTGTGACACTAACCTTCTTTAACCAAGTGATCCTTGCTCGCCGAGTGCCCTCAGTGGTTACAGCTACAGATAAGGAAATAGAAGTGAGGGAGGGCTCAGCCAAACCACCTGGCCACAGCCAGCTCCTGAACCTTGGGCACAACTGGATAAGGTCATCTTGAGGATCTGCCCATTCTCCTGGGACAGCAGGACTGCTTTCAGTGGCACAGAGGCAGCCTTAGCTTCCTGTAGTGATCCACCTTTCACTGGGAAAAAGTAAGATTGTCCCAAGTGAAGACAGTGCTTCATTAATTCCTTATTATCCTCATGTTTGGTGCCAAGGGGTTTCATGGCATAATTACTGCCATATGGTTCCAATGGTTTTCCACAGGTAATTAGCTCCATGATCTCTGTCTGCTGCTTGCCAAGAGCAGTTAGTTCTTCGCAAAAATTCCAACTCCCCCCCACAAACTGGAGTTTGCAACTCCAGCACCATTTCCCAGCTACCTAATCGGCAGCTAATAAATCTTCCAAGACCACAAGTTTTTCTCACTAGACCAGAAGTAGACTTATCATCTTGAAATGTTATATCAGAGAGTAAGAGAGTGAGGCGAAGCAGCAGTTAAGTGAGGTAGAAAATGAAGGTGGCCCATTCGTGCAGCACAGATGCTCCCAGAAGGTCCCACAGCCCTGGGAGCTGCTCTGAGCATGGGGCCAGGCTCTGTGACCACGTGGAAAAGAGCAGAGGATCTGGCTTGACTCTCAGATTGGTGTTTACAGGGCAGGCAGAAGAAAAGTGGATGTTTTACTTGAAATGTTATGGAAATCGCTAAGAAATAATGCCTGTAGAAGGCAGTTCTCAGAGTCTATTTCTGTTCACAAGGGACAAAAAGACAGGCAACAGAATCAAAAATTCTGCAAATCCGTTTCCTTTTACTTTTTTTTACCTGCAAGGTTCATGAACCGAAAGAAGAGTTTGAGCAATTGGATTCAGTTTCCAAATGGAATTACTAGATTTATCGTTTTTTTTTTTTTTATAATACTCAAACCTATTGGTTTTTTTTAAGATAAGCTGGGATTTTTCCCTCTATACAACAATAGTTAAACCTGATACTCAGTTGCTTGGCTAAGAGACTGATAGGATTAAAATATAAAAATACAAAAGATAGAAACCAGATTGTGTTATCTAAAATATACATCCTCTCCTGTCGTGCTGGTAACTTAAGTTCACACAGTGTAAACAGAGAACTAACAAGCTCTGGTATTGTGATTTGGGCTACGCTTTTGTTGGGTTTTTTTGGTTTTTATTTTTAACATGAACTAGCTCCAAGCAGCTCACAGAGCTCTCTGAGAGATCAGGTACATAGATTTCAATGTGTCTTCAGTCCACGAGTGTTTGATTGATATAGTACAGTACTCCTGTTCATATAAATATTTGAAGTTGGAAAAACCTTCTGGTTTTAATTCTGTCAAAAAAAAAAAAAAAAAAAGCCAGTTTAAGCTAACTTCCTAGGGCAGAACAATTCTTTCTCTCTCACACACACACACACACACACACACATATCTGTGTGTGTCTCTTCTTCTTGTATGTAGACATCCACCATGAATGATGGGTTTCATGTAGCCTCTTGGCCCTTCTTGTTTCTTACAAACCATCCTGAACTAAAGTCAGCTGATTTTGCAGAGCTCCCATTGACTTTGAAGGACGCTGGATAAACAGAGTTGTAGGACCACTCACTTTCTAGATTTCATGTGTTTCTAGGGAATTCAGTCATTCTCCTCACCCCTCATGCAATTTTCAGTGCCAGTGAAGCAGTTATAGAGGTAGCTGCCACCACATTGAAAGGCTTGGAGACCTCATGGAGTCTACCAGCCTGTATGTTCAATTCATATGGAAGCTTTTTTTGTAGCATTCACTACTTTCTGAAAACATAATGTTACATTTTTTTATCTTGTTATTTGAAAAATATTGATTCCAGCTAGAAAGTTCCCACATAAACCTATATCTGAGAGAAGGGGACACTGCAGATTCTTGGCATTATGGGGCATGGGCAAAAGCAGTGAGTAGGGAAATACAGAAGAGAACTGCCAGCAATGGAGGAATTGCAACTGACGTTAAAAGAGATTTCTGAGATGCTTGGCTTGACAAATTCAGAACTGGGAACAGTGTGTAAGAAGCTGCAAACAAAGAAAACAACATCTAAATGTCAGAAAAATCAAGAGGTTGATTCCATAATCAGTGAAGGCAGAAGAGGCAGCAAAGTTGGAGACATGAGACAGAACCATACTCCCCTGCTTTGGGATATGCCTGTTCTCAGGTTTTTACTTTCTTCTAGCCTCTCAGGTTCTCTAATAGGACTTCTCCTTGCCTGCACTCTAGCACTAAAAATACCACCCTCCTGGTTACCAGTGGCACATATCACATCACCGATGAGTTCAGTTATCACAGACAGGAAGGAGATGTCTGATGCACTCCAGTCCCAGACTTTTAAGGACCTTCAGTTCAAGATTAATAAATCCAAGCACTAGCAGAAGTCAGAAGGGATTTTTCAGACACGGCTCATGTGCCAGCAGTAACTGGATGTCTGCAGGAGCTGGTGACAAGTGTGACTCACTGACCACGATGACACCCCTAGTACGGCATGGAAACGCTTGGAGATGCCACCGCCACCTGATGCACATCATCCAGGTTCTGTTGAGTGTATGAGGACTCGCAGCCTCGCTCCCAGTGAGGAAAGAGCTTCAAGGGCTTTGCCACATTACCGGCTTAGTTCCTCCATGGCTTGATGTGGCTTTGCCCATAGCTTTTCCTGGGAATCAGAGATTGCCTTGCAGTGGCAGTATTTTCTTTAATTTTGATTTCAAGCAGGATTGTTAACTTTTTGCACTGAGGTTCTACCAAGCTGGGAGGTAGGAGGCTCCCAGCACAGGCAGGATGGCAAGAGCCATCTCCACTGGTTTCACTGTCAAAATGGTCTTGGTCCTTCATCCTACATAGAATCACAGAAACATACAATGGTTTGGGTTGGAAGGGACCTTCAAATATCATCTAGTTCAATCCCCTGCCATGAGCAGGAGTATCTTCCACTAGATCAGGTTGCTCAAAGCCCCATCCAAATGGATTTTGAACACTTCCAGTGATGGGGCATCCACAGCTTCTCTAGGCAACCTGTTCCTAAGTCTCACCACCCTCACCGTAAAACTTTTCTTTCTTAGACCCAATTTAAACTTTCCCTCTTTTAGTTTAAAACTGTTGCCCAATGACGTGTTGCTACAGACCCTTGTAAAAAGTCTGTCTTTCTTATTTGCCCATGCCCACACAAAGCTGGAGATGCACAGCAAAGGCAACAAACATGTGGCAGCAGTGGAAGAAGAAAAGCCACCTTGCCGTGAAAGCTGAGGGGAAGCAAGGGCATTCATAGTGTTTACTCAAGCTGGCCAGACCAGGTCAGTCCTGTATCCCTACACGTTGCTTCCCTGGAGCAGTCATTGAATACCCTGTGATTTGCAGCTTCCCTTAGCCCTGCACCCTCGTGCCAGACATGCCTTTTCCAGGAGAAATTATTTCAGAGTCAGGAAGCCTGTGGAAGGGATAAAATGCTACCTCTAGCAAGGAGTGAGTTTCAAAGGCTGCACAGAGTATGGCCTCATGATTCCTTAAGAAAGGAGGCTGGTCGGCTTTAACTTCACCTTTGTGAATTTTTATTTGCTTGCAGTTGTTTTTTTAAAATTCTTGCTAATACAGGTGGAGCCAGTCTATGCATTAGCCTGTTCCTGTCTGCCTGTGGCTTAGCTGTATATTTTAAGACTGTTTTCCTTTACAGGAAACGGGAAGCTGTGGAATGCAAAATATCATTTCAGTAAAAATAATACTGCTTAACAAATCCCAAATGATTTAGTGTATGTAAAAAAGCAGATACTCCAGAGAGACTCACTTGGGAACCGTATTTGGTGAATAACCTTTTTTTTCCACACTGCATTATTTAAAGTTAGGTAGATACATCCAGAGAGGCTGACTTGAGTAGGCAGTTTGTTACTCATCACTTATTTCTCAGCCATTGCTCCACGCATACAAAAAATACAAACAAATTTATTCTGCACCAGTGTCCTCAGTAACCCTTCTGTCTCAGCACAGTCAACCTGATGCCATTATCCAATATGATATAGGATTGCCATGGAGAGTATGAAGTCCAAGGAATGCAGGCAACTACTTACCCTTTGCAAACGGGTTACAGGTGACTGAAAAGCAAATCTGAATGTATCAGACGTTCCTTATCACTGGTGAGAAACCCTTCTTCTTAAAATGGTCGGAACCTACTTCTTTTAATATTATACTGAGGACTAATAACTTAACAGAGAAAGCAATACAGAGTGTTTCTAATTACCTAGAAGGTAGGTTGGTGCTGGAGTAAGCACTAGCCTGCAGTACATGGCTGTGGTTTACCCATGGCAGAGCAGAGCTTCCCAGAGACTAATTTGCTTTCATTAATTTCACCTCCTCAGCCATCTGCCTGCCATCCCTTCCCTCCCTGCCTCCCCGCACAAGCACAGGAGAAGCAGCTCAGATAATCAAATAGGAGATGGGCCGATTTGTGAGTATTTTGCACGGGCAGAGGTGAAAATCGCCACACTCTGATGTACAGAGGGCGGTCCCTTCAGTTTGGGCTTGGATGTGTAGCATTGCTATTGCCCCTGAATGCTTTGCGCTTGCAAACACTGAAGGTTCATGATGAGGAGAGTGGTTTACCATTTGCAGCTCTCACATCAGCTTGCCTCCTTCATCCCACCAGGCTCCAGGAGAAACAGTGCTGGTGACTTGGCAGAGCTGGTGAGTGGTGGAAGGGGCAGCTGTGCCTGGCAAATCTGCATGTGCCAGGATGTCATCAAGAAATGCAGGCAATCAGTTTGCAAGATATTTGTTCATTTAATATGAAATTAGTTACTTGCAGCAAATTTATGGGCACTGAATAATTCCATCCTCACCAGTGAATGGTTAGTTTTGTTTCTGTATGGACTGCAGGACCGAATCAAGGCTTTTCAGCATATGTAACTGAGTTTTGTCCATGCACAGTAATTAAAGAAAGTACATTAAATAAAGCAGATTTTAGTTTGCACGTTGCAGAGTCTTCCCTTGGCAGATACAATTACTTTCAAGTGCAGTGATAGGCTGACATTGTTCTGGCAGAAACTCTCCCCAGTAACATTATCAGAGTGACTTTAAGCCACCACACAGCAACAAGAAAGTCAGCCCAGGTTCCTTAGGACTGGGACCTTCCCTGAGAGCCCTAAGGCCCTGGTTTGTTTGCCAGGGAAATGAGAGACGATGTGTGTGATGCCATAGAAGAAAAGGAATAAAAAAGCTGTGAATTCGCAGACAAGCAAGGTAACCACACCGAGCATATTTCTGCAACACAGCTGTGTCAGTTTGGGGAAAATATTTGCATTCGATCCATGTCAAAAATATAGAACACACTAGGATGTCTTTCTTAGAAAAAGAGAATAATTTTAATAGTGTAGGTAAGCAAGATACCCCCTTATTTTAGTAACAATTTCTCTACAGGTGTTTTTCTTCTTTTATACGACTACTTACAATAAAACATTGGTGGGAACAACATAGACCATTGCTATAGCAGATCACCCTTTGTGCTGCCCACAGCATCAGACAAGTACAGCTTCCTGTGAGAGCATTTGGCATCCTGATTTTGTTTCTCCTGGACATCATCTCTATGTTTTGAAAGAAGGGAAAATAACCACATTCGCCTGCTGTTGTCTCATGGATGCCTCATGCCTATTCATTTAATTTTGTTGTTTTTTTGTATTCCAAAGTAAGCGCGTTCTTCCTGACAGTGCTTGGTTCTTGTCATGTGCTAGGAAAATATTACTGTTGGCTGGTACCTTCTCTTCTGTTGAAAAGCAGCCCAAACCAGCAAAGCCTTGCACCTGCGAGTAATGCTTACTCAAATAAATGGGACGCGGCACAGAAACAGACTAACCTGAGTAAAGATTGCAAAGCCATTTTTGCCCTTATGAAAACACTCCTGAGCCCGAAGAGGAAAAGACAGAAATGCAAACTGAGAGAAGAAAAATCTAGGAAAGAGAAAAAGCTGAATGCTAGATCTTTTAAGTCCCAGAATCTACCTCCTGCACAGAACTTGCAGGTAAAAAAAAAATTCAGGCATAAATATTATGTCCACAATTAAACATTGGAGAGTTCCATTTAGCCACTTCGGTGCTTGATATGTGAGTACTAGTAGATGATTTATGGCTACTTTATATCAATCACACCTCATCGTAAGTGCTGGCTGTGAAAATTACACGTTGGTGTTTAAAACGGCAAAAGCAAAAGAGATGCTGAAATCAGGAGTGGCCCCAATAGCATGCCATAGTTATTTCAAAGAGTTACAAGTGAAAAACATCCCATCAGTGCCAGTTTCTTGCTTGCAGTGAACTTGGGTCAAATCATCACTAAGAAGAAGACACTGTCAATGGAAGAACCCAAACGCGAGCTGGAGTTTCACGGTGATATCTATTGCCAGAAGCATCATGTAAAGCCTGATGTATCCACTGAAATACAGTCAAAACTCATGCCAAGATCACTAAGGGAAGGGTGGGATGCAGTAATCGTGGCCACAGGTAATGATCACAATTCGAATGTTGCAAGAGTGTTGTAAGTAGTGCTTTCCAGATGTCCAAAGCTCTCCTCACTCAGAGCCAGGCGTGCTTTCCTTGTTTGTACAGGGCTGGCTACATAATGATCAGGTGAGCTTCTGCTCATCTGCTGGACTAGCCACATTTTCATAGGAGTGCCTGTGCAATACCAGATGACTAACTGGCCTTTTATTTTACTGGCAAACAAAAAGAGGTTTTTCTTAAACCAAAACCACAAGTCTTTCTAATACAGGCTTTCCAGTAGCCTGGATTTAGCATTACCAAGCTGTTCAGACTTGTTTTCCATTTATTTGCAATGTTCTTCTAGTTATTAAATGCAAAGCATTTGTCTAAAGCAAAGTGAGAAACCAAAAATTTGGTTTTGTCCTTGACTAAACCTTTTGAAGAGAAATGGTGGAGGACCCCATAGGGGTTTGGTTTGGTGTTTTGTTTTGTTGTTTTGGTTTGGTTTGGTTTTGGTTGTTGTTTTTTTTGTGGAGCGTTGTGGTTTTTTGTTTAGTTTTTTAAATATGAATACAGAAATGTCAACAGTTTCTTATGTTGGTCTCTCTGCTTTGGTTGAGGGATGCCTGTAGGGATCTTGGGAGATGCAGGAGGATTGGGCAAGCTGTCCCTCTGCCTTTCCAAGGACCTCTCCATGTTACCAGAATGGTGATGAGTTGAGATGAGTCACACTATATCCCATGGGCTTGTCAGGTAGCAATCAGGAGTGACTCTGGTACTGTTCCTGCTTGAAGGCTACTGTACATTACAGAATACTTGGATGGAAAGGACTTCGGGGATCATCTGGTCCAAACTTTCATGGCAAAAGCATGATCCAGACAAGGTGGCCCAGCGTCCTGTCCAACTGAATCTGAAAAGCTTCCAAAACCGGGAAAATCACAATCCTGCTTTGACTTGATGGTCTTCAGCTATTAGGCTAAGGTACCACTTCAGAGGTATAGCATGGAAGAAATGGGTGGCAATGAGGCCATTTCCAGAGTAAGTCTGAGTCTCTCATACCCCCTGCTACCTCATTGCGAGACTGATAAAAGGCTTTTTGCTATGTTGCCTTGGGTTCATCAGCTGGTACCCTGCATTAAGATGTATTTCTGAGTTATGCTGTTGGGTCCAGCTGTCTCTAGAACACAGCAAACTGAGAATGCTTTCTTTAGCTAGAAATGGCCTTTAATTGAATTTTTATTCAGTGCAAATCAGTCTCGCAGAAAAACAAGCTTTGGCACACTAATTTTCAGTGAATTTCCATCACAAAATATATTTATTTCATATGATTTTCATACTTGCAATTGGTGTTTCTTATTCTTACTCTTACTCTTAAAGGGACTTTGTTGTTGTTTTATTTGTGCAATTCAATAGCAACAAAGGAATACTAAGATTGTAGTGCAAAAGTAAAGGATTCTTCCTTCTCTGTGTTCCGTTTTGCTTCCGGTTATGGAAGTCTCTACACCTGATATGCATGTACAAAAAGCTATGGAAGATTCAATTTGTTGAAAAGTGTAGCCATTGATTTGTGACTCTTTTCTTCTGCTGTAGTCTCATCCATTGTATTAATGCAAATCAAATCACTTTCTTTGTGAAACAATAGCTTTTATACACGTGTATGGCATTTTTATTAGAGCTCCATTTCAAGAAAGGTGTAGATTTACTTTAGGCTTTCCACTTCCACACTTTTTCTTTTTTTTTTTTTTTTTTTGGTAGTACTAAAGAGTTCAGCCCCAAACAAATATTTTTCAGACTAAGTTTTTTTAAACCTGAATAGTCATGGTTGCTTAAGTGATAAATAATACAAAATTTCAGTCCATGGGAGCACTTTTACCAGTGCTGGTAATGGTTGGTCCATGTCTCCAGGGGAGATGTCAGTATATGATTATGTGTATGTGCTGGGCATTGTTTAAGAAAGACTTGTTTCTATATCTTTATGTAAGTCCCAAATTTAAACCCCTTTGTTTTCAGAAAATACCTGTCACGCTATTTAATGACTGCCAGGCTCTGAATCGCTTTCCTTCTGGCTGATTTCAAAGTTTCCATGACACCGGATTATGGTACCATAAGAAGTACACCTTACAGATTCAATTACGACTAGAGAGAAGAAAGGTGAATAAGACAGAAACTTGCAGCCATGGAGAAAAAAGCTTCTGTGTTTGAAGAGAATCCAGCATAATATACTTAGGAAACGAGGGGTTTTACCTTAAACACTGTGAAAAAATGGAACAGCAGTTGCCTGAAAATGAAATGAGGCTGCTGTGTATTCTCTTGTGTGTGTCATTTTTATAAAGCCTATCTTTTTCAGAAGCTGGTTAGAAATGAGATGATAATTTGCATGTCAAGCAAACTGTCTTAATTTCCTTGTTCTTGCTTCCCTCCTAGGATGTCACCGCCTGGTATGTGTTCTAACAAACATGTTTGTCAATGAAGAAATCACAGCAAATGCTCAAGTTAATGACAGTGTTAGCTGTTAGTTTGGCATCCTGCTCTGGCTTTACTGGCAGATCTGTCTGTAATGATAGCCAGCAACACACGTACTCAGAATACATAGACAGGCTCAGGGAATCCGTGCAATATGCTATAGTCCAATATTCCTCCTCACAGTCAAATTAACTTTGAATTTGTGGTTTAATCTTAGCAGGGACTCTGTACCTGCATGCACTCCTGGTCTGAAATGCATACAAATCCCATTCACACATCTCTAATTTAAATCAACTTTGTCGTTTGTAGCATTAGCCATAATTCTGTGAAACCCTAAATGCATTGTAATTATAATAAATCCATTGGGTCTTCTAGCCCATTACAAGTAGAAATGAGAAAACAGAAGTTCCTCCTACCCCTTCCCCAGAGGGAAAAGAGTTTTTGAACTGGGAGACACACACATATTTCAGGAACTCCAGGTTAATGACTTTAGCATTTCTGCTCAGAAACATCCAATCATAGCAAGTATAAAAATATGAATGCAGGCCTATTTACAATCAATAATACCACATTGGTAAGGAAATACTTTAGTCAAGAACAGTTTTAATTACTAGCACAATGGAATTGCTTAAATGAGGAAATCCTGAAGGAGCAAAAGGGAAAAAAAAGGAAATTCAAAAGGAGAGGGAAAGAGTTATTTGGGAGATCTGTGCTACCATCTCCAAAAAAGATTGTAAACTAGGTAATATCTTCTCATTTCAGGGTTCACTGGAGTTAATAATCTGCTCATTGGAAGTTCTGCTCGTTCCTGGATCTTCATGGTGAAGTAGCAAATATATAACTAGGGCCCTTTGATGTGAAGCAACATTAAAAAGCATTCTATGCACCAATATTAATACCACCTCTCACTTAGGACTCCAAAGTCTCAGTCACGTTTTCATCCTGGACACTCCGCAAGAGCCTTTGTCCCCCCTGGCTGAACTACTGCATTCTTTCAAATCTTCTAGCTGTATTGGAAGATGCTCCTTACAGGTCAGCTTTTGGTTTAATTAAATCAGATGAAACATTTGTAAATTTTGAGTGTTTGTCCTGACAACGTCAGCCTTCTGCATCAACATTGCTCAGATTTGAAAAAGTAGCAAGGGTGACAGTACAGTCTTGGGTACATCCCCATCTCCAACTCCATGTGCTTCCAGTCTTCAACTTTTCTGGCTTATGGAAACACGGTGTTTCTGGAGCATGAGCCTCGTATCAATAAGGACAGGCTTTTCCAAATGATATATCTGAGTTGTATAGCTTAACCCCATTCCCAGTAAGACTCTTCATCAAACTGCACTAAAACAACCGAGGTCCATTTGGTCACCTGCAGCCCAAATGAGAATCTGTCTGTCTGTCTACAAATAGGCATCCTTGGGATTATGGAAGTATGAAAGCCTTGAAAAGCCTATTCAGAAATCTGCTTCATGTATGTAACTGTGCATTTTCTGCACAAAATTCAGATACTTCTTGAATCCTTCCTGGAAATACATCTAGCTCATCTCAAGTAGCATTCCTCAGACACCGGCCTGCCATTGAGCTTGAGGCAGTATTTGTATCTCTTTAGGGAGATGCACTTTGCATTCACTTCCACTCATCTCAGAAGTTAGAAGTGCATTGCAGCAGGCTTATTTCAGCCACAAAGGCTTGGGATTTTTGTTGTGTTTTCTTTTTATTTTCAAAGTTCCAGAAATCAGTCACATGATTTATGACAAATGCTCCTGCTCTGGGGTTGTCTGGGCTGTGTCCCTGCCTTTTGTCTGACTGTGTGAGCTATTTTCAGTAAGAGTTCTGCTTAACTTGATGTAGGTAGCAGTGCTAGCCAAGGAGGGCTGGTGATGCCCGCAACTCTGCAGTGAGGTATCCCTTTGCTCTGTTGCAAACCTCCCTCCTGCATCCCTGAGTAGGAAAAGACACCATACCCTTGCAGAGCTCAAGGAGCCAGGCTCTGCAAAGGAGAGCAGTGAGGCTGGGAGACCAGGGCCTTGCACTGCTTGCCAGGGCTGGAGAAGCTTCATGAGAAATGATTTAGTAGCTGTCTATCACCTCCTTTCTGAGTTGCACCAGAAGGCACCTCTTCTCAGGGTTAGCCCATAGGACATGATCTACCCTAAAGGTGTTTACAGTAACAGCCCTGGTGATTCATTCAGAAACTCCCTCCCGGCAAAGCTTTCCCTTTGGGAGCAGAAGCCAACGGATTTTGGATATTGTGTCGTGGTGCACATGGCAAAAAATCTCAATGGAACCACTGGCCCTGATCCACAGAATCTTAGCTTCAGTAGTCACCTACTAGCATACTTCAAATACTCAATGAATAGCCAATACCTCTTAAAAGACATGTGTACTTTGAGGTAGAGTTTGAAAAGACTGAACTCTTACAGGAAAAAAATGCAAAAGGTTGTACTTCAAAAACAACCTACACATGTAGTTTCAAATCATTCTTGTACTGGTTAGTCTAATTCCTGCTACCATGAAAATCTCCCATCTGAACTAAACATCCAGTTCTTCTACAGATGATGCTTCTCAAAACTGAAAGGCACCGGAGGAATTAATTATAGATGAAAAGGATATATCTCATCTATAAAAGTAAGTATTGGATGCTAAGCAAGAAGACCACATTTTTTATTTATTTAAAAAAGCAAGATCCTATGTTCCTGAGGGTGATAATAAATATTTTAATGCACAGACTTTAGGTAAAATTGAAATACTCTAATTGAAAGTTACTGAGAACATGTTTATTGAAAATTCACCTTCCAGGAGAGTAGCAGTGGCTTTTTATGGTGTCAAAACACAATTTGTAATTTTTTAATCCTAACTGGTAGCTATGAACAAAACCTGTCCTGCAGTGACTCACCACCTTTTCTTCAACCTTCCTTTCAAAACCTTATCTTTCTACACATCTATGTTTGGTGCAGAGGTACCTCAGTGATTACAGTCACTTGCAGATACATGTTTTATAGTGTTTTGTAAACATTTTTTTCCTAAACATCCTTTTGTTTTACAGCATGTGTCAACCGAACTGAATGAATTTCTCAGCGTCTTACTGGGATCAACCACTGAGAGTGCAGGCTCTTCCTCTGTCTTCACTGATGCTTGTGCATTGAGCATTGTTGCTGCATTTCTGTCTTTCACAGATGGATTGCCAGGAAATGTGTGAAACTGCCTTGGGTACCAAGAAAGCAGGGGCATCATGCCAGGACATTAAAAGACTATTTTCAACAACTGCAGCTGCAACATGCCTTGCTCTACACTGAGCTCCACTCTCCTACCCTGGCTGGATTGCTGCTCCTTTATCTAAGGAAGAGGGCATGTTTCAAGCACAAGCAAGTTGGGGAATTACAGTAAAAATGCAAAATGCAATCTCCTTTAAAGCATATGCAGATTCTTTGCTCAGCACTGACAATCTATGTATTCCCACGTGAGATGAGCCATGAAAGTGCTTAGAACTGAGCATCTTTAGGCAGAACCCACCCTGTTTGTGCAGAAGTACAGAGAAGGCAAAGAGCAGTACACACATACCAAAATGATACAGTGACTGGATTTTAATTTTTTTTACAACCCTATTTTCCACTTTTTTATTTCTCACTGTTTCACTAGAGTGATGGTCCCTAAAACAATCTGAGAAGAGAAATTGGGAGCTGGAGAGCAGATGAGCCAGCTCAGCATCAAGCTGTAAGGAAAAGATAGGAATTACCATGGCATCTCAATGCCCAGCAGACCTGAGGCACCTCACAAGCAGAAATTCAATTCAAATTTGTTCAAATTTGGCTGTACATTAGAAGTGTGGGAGGCTGTAAAATCAGCTCGAAGAGGTGTACCTGTCCCTGGAGAAAAGCAGAACTGGGGCATAAAAGAATCTTGCAAAATTGTAGCTAAATAACAAAATCACAAATGCGACTTGAGCTGTTCAGGAATACTTAAGAAAACGAATGAGGATATATCTGAAGCCAATAGAAAGGGTATAAATGCAATCTGTATCAGGGTGAATTATATTGTAGCAATTCCGGGGCGTCATTTATCTCTCTTACAATATCATCATCACTGTATTCTCTGCGTATTGCAATTCATGCCATCATTCTGCATCTGGAATGCAAAAAAGCCAAGGCTACCAAACTGGAAACAGACCCTCCACCTCGGTTAATATTTACACTTCTAGCCACTTAATCTCAAAGAAACATAGCCGAAATGGAAGGGACATAGGAAAGTAAAAAACCTGAGAAGAATATAGGGAAAACTGCCCTGGTAAGAAGGCTGGATTGTAGAGGAAGAAAAAGAATATGGAGAATAGATTGGCAAATCCTGTTTCATGTTACAAGGACAAGAGAGGGAGCCAATGGAACTGAAAATCAGTAATCAGAAAACTAATTAAATCACCATTCTTTGTCTTTACACAATGCATAATTAATCTATGTCACAGATGTTCTAGAGTCAAGAGAGATTAAATGATTGTATACATAATATGAACATCTGCAGCCATGTGATATAGAACGAAAGCCCTCATGTTGTATGACATCACCCAGGTACTCAACTGCTGGAGTTTTGGATCAAACTTCTCTCACTAACAGGTTATTTTCTATCTCCTTTGCACTGGGTTTATGGTATCTTTAAAGCAGCTGGCAGACAGCTGTCACACTGACTTCCTGGTGTGCTAAACTATTTGGCCTTTGCTGACCCGTGTCACTTATTCCACTTTAATTTTAAGACAAATATGTATATAAATATCAAGATCACAAGATAAAAGTATCTTCTGAAAGAAAAATAAATACGATTTATTTCTTCATGTGACTTAAAGCAAAGATTGCATCTAAAGACTTTGATTAAAAAGAATATATATTAATGCTGCATATATTATACAGAATTAATCATACGGATGCAGAACGCTTCTCTCAGAAGGCTGGCTGCCTTTAAGCAGCTTTTCCCTTTGAAAACCCTGAACTCTGGATGTGACAAAATCATTAGTTTGTATTTTAAAAGAATTACAATGAACTCTAAAGAGAGACCCCCACTTCCCACATACAAACTTTCTAGCAATAAAGAGCCTTTTCAGACTGCATAATCCTGTTTACTGTTCTTAATTGGAGAACTGTGTTTGTCAAAAAGTACAGAAGTCTTCAGTTGTTTGGAAGTGAGTCTGGTTCATCAGCTCCAAAGGGAAGAAAAGCACTATTTATTTTAACCATTAAGCCCAAATGCAAACTGCACAATAAATCTGTCTATTCAAATACTGACCTATTTCATGTAACGTCAGGATGAGGCTAGCCTTGCTGTATAAGGCTATTGTTGCTAATAAAAAAAAAAGCAAACCCTATAATGGAGCCCTGGAACCGGTTTCTAGGATGTGGCAGGGCGAATGATTGCCAATCCCACCATCTTCCTCGGCTCCTCCATGACTCGCAGTCTATAGGGAGGCTGGAAATGAACCTCAATGACCCAGCTCCATCTAGTGTCTGGGAAACAAATCACTCCTCAAAACCCATCCTGCCCATTTATACTAAACGTCACCTGTTTTTCTATTTTCATAAGGAGAAACAGTTTTGTTGGCCAGGCAGCAAGTGATGATTCTGGGATGGGTATAGGTGTCCACGTATGACTGAGCATAGCCAAAGGCACAGTTTCTCCAGTTTTGCTCTTGTCTGTGACCCCCTGTCTATCAACAAAATATCTCCAAGATGATCAGGCAAAGCTAGCTCATACAATGAATATACTGATCTGAGCACGCTCAGCTTTTTAAGAGCTCTGCATTTCTACTGGAAAATTTGCCAGGATCAGCAACAGAAAACCACCATTCCACATTCAAAGAGCTGGCCAGGAGGAAATGGTTTTGAAGCTCCCCAGAAATACACCAAGAGGTGGTCTCCAAGAGGAAAATGCCTTTGAATTTCTACACAACAGACAAAAAGGTCCAACCCAGTCTTATCTGCCTTTAATTTCCCAAACAAAGGCCAGTCTGTAGAAAGCAGAACTCAAAGAAATCGAAAGAGAAAATGTTGACTTGGGGCCCTCCTAAGCTCAAAGATCTCCTTTCTTAAACTTCTGGTAGTTCCCTTCTCCCCACTTTCTCTGGCTCGCAGGTGATTTGTCTTTGACAGCCACTAACAGAGCTCCCAGAAAATGTGCTCAGCTGTCAGTCACATTTCTCTTCTTTGACATGTTTCATCTGTATTTCTTTAAGAATACATAACTTAGGAAAAAGAAAAACATGTCACACCCCCGTTAGCTCTCCAGTCTGTTTTGAATAGTGCTTAGGTTAAGAAGCTTAAATAAACAGTACAACATTGTTTTCAAGAATGACCCAAATAATTGTAAAATTTCATTAAAAGTCTCCATGGAAAGCCCACTAGTTTTCTTTCTGGTCAGTTCAGAAATAAAGTTTCTTGCTTTTTTCTCCCCTTAATACTTTGATATGCCTTGACTGACAATGCATTTCTGCCAGATTTCCTGGGAGATCCATGGTGTGGTCCAGCAGAAGCAGGACTAGCCCTGCTCTGGCTCTGCAGATCTGCTAGACGTCAAGCTGGCCACCTTCTGAATCAGCTGCAGATGCTTCCATCCAACCTTGCCTTCATACTGCAATGGGGTTACTTCACTGAATGCAGAGATGGCTCTTTTCTTGAGTCATAACAATAGTTGTAACTCCACAACAGCAGTTGTGTACTCTTTGCTTCAGGGTATCTGATTTGCATAATAACCAGAGAGATGGTTATTGTGTTAAAAAATGGGCCGTATGCAAATCCCCATGCTGTGGGAGGCTGGCAGCCTTCAGAACCAATTACAGAGGAGGGCTTTTGAGTAACTGCTGCACATGTGGGTTTTTTTAGGGGTACGTTGCCAGCAAGTTATTTTAAGGTGGAACAGCTACAGACCATCAACTCTACAGACTTCTGCTGTTTTCTCAGGCTCTCTTCCTGGCCCTAGCCCTCATGTTGTTTAGAAAAGGCCATGGAAGCCCACATTGCTCCCCAAGGCACAGCTGACTCACGCACTAGGTGAATCTGGATGTCTCCTTGCTGTATGAAGGAGCCTCTCAGCTCCAATTCCCAAACCCCAAGAAGGGTCATTGCAGCATTATTAACGCATAAGCCTTTTGCCACAGCAACGTGTTGCTCAGGTCTCCTGCAGCGTGACTAGATCTGCAGCACCTCCTTCTTTACCCCACACCATCACCCATTGCCTCCTTCTCTATAGTCTCCTTTAATCAGCCCGCAGCTAATCCAATCCATGCCTAAATAAATGCAAGGTAGTGTAAGCTGTTTAGGTTTACTTGATGGCCCATGTCTCCACCTTCCAGCTTCCTTCAAACTCTCTCAGATACATGATAATTCTCCTCATGGTAATCCATAAAACATTTGTAGTCCTTTAGTAGTCCTTTTTTTGGCAGATTTTCAGAGTTAACATTTTGCCCCTAAAAACTGAAACTCAAAAGGGAATAGACTTTGGAAACACAATTTTGCTCCCCTTTTCTGTTTCTCTCTAGAATAAGCTAGCAGATAATATCTAGTCCGGTGAGGCAGTAGCACGGGACATTTCAGAAAGGATTTTTTTTTTTTTTTTGGCAGAGAATATAGAATGAATTGCAGATATTGGCAGATGGATTTCCATTTAGCTTTAAACTGGCCTGCCGTGAGCTTAAGAAACGTACAACTGAGGGACAGTCAGCATTACTAAGCTCTTCTAACTAGTACATCTTTCTGCAAAGATAAACATCGTATATTCCTTTATCTAGCAAGCTACTGTAGGTATCATGAGACCTATTGACTCATGATCATCAGCAAAGTCACAAACGCATAGTCACATTTATCTACAGTAAAACATTTCTCCATCTGTGCTATCAAAATATAGCAGAAGTCAAAAGAAAATACGTAAATCTTTATCAGAATCTAAAATATTTTGTAGTAGCTACAGTTCAGTGAAAACCAGATTGGAAAATAGCTCACGCATCCTTAAGTTGTTGGGAGTTAACTTGCTTACACGGAAGATGTCAGAGTATCATTTTAACATGGAATGTGATCTTTCTTGAGGAGAGGGTTTCTTGAGGATAAGTTTCTGCAAATTTGTAAATGATAGAGAAAAACGAAATAAATCTGAACCTTTGATGAGAACATACTCGGAAGAGTTTCATCTTTCACTGTCCTCACACTGCAATTTTCTCATTTTTACAGCTTCCCAATTTTGACTAACAATGGCAAAGGCATACTGGGAGGAAAGAGAAGTGGGTTTGCTGGTATTTTGCTCAGAACAGACCAGGAAGTATCAGAAATCTAGATAAAAAATGAAGTCTGAATGTAAGAGATTTCCAGACAGATTTCTCAAGATTGAAGTTTCAAATCAGTGTGGCTAACCTTAAGATAAGTATTTCAGCTTGTCTTAAGAGATAAGGTCTCTAACCTGTACCCATTAAGACTGAATGGAGTGTTTTGGTGTCTTTTGGATCGGGAGAATAACCACTGGAAAAAACTCTTCATTGTATTAAACAGCATGAAGGGTATGTTTGTTCCTATTTCAGTAATGTTTCCCAAGATCCCTGCTTTTTGCGTAACAGAGTGTTGAGATAATTAATCAGCTGAAATTCTTAAACAGAACATAATATTCTTCTGTTAATGAGAAGTGAGATATTATGGTGGGTGCCTGTGTGCCACAGGCTGCTGGCTCTTCTGCTTGTCCCTGTCAGCTTCCACTTCAGCCCTGGGCTACCTACATGCCTTGAGCACAGATCACAAACTACAGCCCCTTTAGCAACACTTAAAAGAAAGTTGAGGTGTTTCTCGGCACCTTGAGTGGCTTAGTCGCACTCCCAGGATCCTCCAGGCAAACCTTTCGAATTCTGGCATATAGCACTGTCTCCCAGGAAGTTTCTCTAAGGAGGAAGGAGGGGAGTGTTCTGCTCTCCATCTCTCCTTGGCAGGAAGGCTTATAGCTGGAGATGAGGAAAGCACATCTGAGGCCTGGGAAGTAGCATTCCAGTAGCATCTGGAGAGCACCTCCATAAAGAAAAGAGAAGTTGAATTCATGAAAGAAGTAGGGGCAACCACTGGATTGCATTTTACTTCTGATAGTTAAAAACTCTGTAGGTCTGATGACTAACTTCCCCTGGGTGGGTACCAAACCGGTTGATGGAGTAAAGTTTTCTGTCATGCCAGTGGGAAGGATCAGTGGTTAATGCCAGAAGGCAGGAAGAGTTTTATCAGATTTTCAGAGTGCTGAGACCCTGACTTTGTGGCATTGTACCCTCCTTCCCCGCCTCCTGCTGTTCTCCTGGTTACTCTAGGAAATTATTGAAGCAGCATGTGGTTGGGAAGTCACCAGCAATTGCTGTGCTGACATTGTGCAGTAGCCAAAGCACGGGAGATTCAGATACCATCACTCCTAAGCTCTGTCAGAATGAATCTCAGTGAAAACCGTGGGTAGACTGGAGTTTTCACATTGCCAGCAAGTCTAGGAGTATATGGGCAAGAAAGAGATACTACTTGGCACAGTCTATACTTTCTAATGCGAGGCTGAATTCTGTTAGAAAGGCTGAATTGTGCTGATCACGAGAGGATGTTTGTCTACAAACAGGCCTTCCAACCTTTTCAGAGGTCCTGCAATTTCTTCTCTGATGCAGATGGCAAAGGGTCAAAACCAACACCCCTACACCTGAGGATCAGCAGAAGCTGCCCATTGTGGTATTGCAGCATGTTCATTTTGTCCTGGTTCATTGTCCCCACATTGAGATGCCAATGCCATGAAATAACTCAAGATTCAGAATGGCAGCAGAATGTGACTTTGGGAGGCTACAAGGAAATTGGAGGTGTCTGCTGGGTGACTAATGTGCTGATTATAATATCTGCTTGCTGAATTTTGCATAATACATGGGAGAGAACTACAGAAAAGGAAGTCAATAGACCTGGATCAATTTGTATGCAAGCAGCTGGGTGATCTGTTGTTGCTGAACTTAGATTTGGACAAGACAGGGGCACCGTAGTGCTAAGCTGGGCTTGTTCTCTACATGTATTTTCAGATCAGTGCTGGGAAACCAGAGTTATGTGAGTGAAATTAATGTTACATTTGGTTTAAATGTGAAAAAAAAAAAAAAAGAGAGAGAGAGGAACTAATTATATGTTGCTGGCTTGATCTGTGCTTTACAAATTTGCGTTTATGAATTTTTTTCTCATGATTAGCAATTTCTATTTGAAAGGGTGAGGAAGTACTTGGAAGAGTGAATTACTGCTCACCACTACTGCCAAGTCTCATGTTTTAATTTCAAGTTTCATGATTTTTGATGCATTTCTTACAACTTACATCCTCAGAATAAAGATTCTATCACATTTCCAGCTTTTAAAAAATGTAAAACATGAAGCAATTTCACCTAGAAGATCAGATCTAAAAGGCAAATAAAAAGAATCCAAAATGTGTTATTTTAAACATGCTTCATGATTTTAGGTCAATCCGATGGGATCCGGGAGTACTGATTCTTGAGGCTTTAAGGAAATTCTATGCTTTATTCAGATGAAAAATAATACATCAGTTATACAGGAACTTTTCCAAAACCAGTTGTGATAGCCAAATAAAGAGAATCATTTGCAATGACAAGTATCATGGAGGTGTTGTTTGCTCTACATTTTCATAAAGTCCATTTTGGTTAGCTATCAATTTTCCTCCTCTTTAATATGGCAAACTATCGGAAGAAAGCACCTGAGATGGTCAGAGAACAGCAGTTCAAGAAGTACAGTTGTGTACTTGGGCAGGTAATGTAGGACCAGTTGAGAAGAGTTTTAGTTTCCATTTAAGAATGGAAAATTCAGAATTCTGGAATTGTTCATTCTGGAAGCATTTCTCAGATGATTCTCTCTCTTTCTTCTTTTTTTTTTTTTTTTTTTTTTTTTTTGTCTTAGGGTCTGTGTTCTTGCTAAAGTAGTTTATTCAGGGAAATGTTTTTGATGTGAGCTCAGCTTTATCCTGTCAATGCATAGACAGGACTTAGGCTTTTATTTTCCTTGGATTAGATATTTCTTTTCTGCTTCTGCTACAGATCCAATTTGCCTACTCCAACCAAGTCTATTTGCCACTGATTAGTACAAGGCATCAGCTTTTGCCTTGTAACTGAAGAAATTAATGCAGATTAAAGTGTACATTGCCATAGGAATATTCCATTCAGTCCTAGAAAGGCTAAATGTGTGTAACAGAAACAGCATCTTCAGGTCAGTCCTAGTTTCTTGTAGCTCCCTTTCCCGTTTCATTAAAGGTAGAATCACATTTAGCATGCAATATGCAAGAATGCTAGTGAGGCTTGCAAAAAATAACATGAAAAGAATGAATTAAAGGGAAAAAATAAAATGGGGGAGACTTTCCTGTTATGTGGGATGAGCGTGTGAACACAGCATGGTGTGTTTTAAGAGTCAAATGACTGATAGTGTTGCAAATTTCTCCATGGTATGTCAGATTAAGGTCAAACCCTTGGTTTCTAACAGTTTGCCCTAGGTCAGCGTTGATTCTTCATGCAAACAAACTCAGATTTTTTTCCTTTTCATTTCTGAAGGTCAAATATCGATACGGTAAGCTTTGCTTCTCTATGTCCTTAGTGTAAAATGAGCCTCTTCTGCTCCCCTCCCCTTCCATATCTCTTTCAGCAAGCTCTTCCTCTAACTTCCTAACACTTTTTTTTCCCTAGTGCACAAGCCCTCAAACTGGATGCAGTGTAAGCACATGATCTAACATGATCCTTGTTCCCAAGAGCTTTCAGAGTAGGTAAAACAGAATTACGATACAAGAAATGCACTTGGAGAACAGTTGTAAAACCACAAAATTCAAGTTCTCCTTCAGCGAGGGAGGACTACAGTAAAAAAGGATGGTATGTGGACAGATTTGGGCCTTGAAATACATCTCTCACTTTTCGCTGGCTGTCTTCGGAAGGCTCAGAAGAGAGGTCACTTACTGTTAACCAGGCTGTATTTTGCCACATGGTCAGGAATGTCCCGGAGGCTACACGTTTCAAGCTTTTCTTATGAAAACATAGCTGTGATATTCGAAATTTGGGACCCAAAAGAAAGGAGATATAGGCGGGATAAGAAAAAATATGATGAAATACTGTAAATGTCTAGGTCATAAGGTTCATGATCACATGAGGAGAAAGATGGCTCCAGTCAAACCAAGTGCAATGGCTTCTGTCCTGTTCACCAGCAGTCACCAAATCTGGGCTTTTATCTTGGAACAAAAAAGTCACCGAGCCTACAGTTAATTAAATGCTTGTGTCATGAAAGCAGTAGGGAGATTAAAATAAACAGATTTTTTAGCTTGTTAGCTTCTCACCTCCTTTTGAACCCCTCTGTTAAGTTGTAAGGCCCTAAATTTTCCTTTCTTTAAAGCCTCCTTTCAGCTTCCTTTTTTGTTGTGTGACAGACTCACACAGAGCAGAAGAGGAAAACACGCCAGATAACGGATATACAAACAATGCTATCTGATGCACAGATGCAAAAAAAATTATCTTTTAATATCATTTCTCAGAATAACCTAAGTTTCATGCAGCAGAGCAAGGTTTCTTAGAAGTTACAGGAGGTCCCGTGAGGGCGGTCAGCAGAGCAGAGATACTTCCACTCCTGTCCTTCTGCCATCCAGAGTAGGAATGAGGCTGACAGGTTTCCAAAGTTCTTCCCCTAATTCTGAGCTCCAGCAGCAACCCTGCAATGACAGACAAAAGAAAGAGAGATAACGTGGTTTGATATTCTTAATGAAGGGCTTATACGGCTGGTGTAAAAAAAAAACATATCACAGAACAAAGGAATAAAAAGGAATTAAATCTTCACGCCTGTCTCTTTGGGCACCATATTCTGTGACCTTGGGATGCTGCTTTTTTCATCCCTAGCATAACTTTCTAGATTATAACTTACCTTGTTAAGTGTATAATTACCATGGCAACCACAAATAAAAATTTTTAAAGGAACTTGTTCAAAAGTGAACATTTTTTTTTCTTTTTCTGCTATAGTGCCTACATGTGCTGGGGTGTGCATTGTACTTTTGAGACAGGGAAAACAGAGATCACAGTCCCTACATGGAAGGATTGTCTGTCATGTTTGTGCTGATATTCTCTGCAGTTTGCTTACATTGGAGTCTATTAGCAGCAGCTAAACTTAAAGGTCACTCTGCACAAAAAAAATGCAACAAAACAGATCAACCCTACTCTGATGATACCATGGCCTAAATGCACAAGGCAATCAGGACATGGGAGGAAGAAAGCATCACAGCTGTTACTCATGGCATATATGTGCATTTATGGAGAATACATATTTCAAATCAGCGAAATGTCAGAACATGTCATTTCTTGCTCTGAGGTGCATTTGACCCATATTTTGCAAAGTAGTTATAAATGTGGGGTGTCTCACCATTGGTGTGTCCACACAGAGACATCTTAAGTAAAACTGATTTTCACAAGGTCGCAACGGTTATTGTGGCTTGAATGTATGTATGGGTAAGCATCTGGAATAGCTCAGCATATCTCACCAGCTTTCTGAAGTCTAACAGTGGTGAATATATTTCTCTCACACCTGTTGCTACTGATAGTATTAACACGTTACTGAGCTGAGCAAAGTTCACCTTGCTTGATCTAGGGTGCACTTACAAGCTGTTGCCTGCATGGATGTCAGTAATGTGAAAAGAAAGAAAAACATCATATCCTAATTTAGGAATAGTGCTGAAAACTCTACCACAGCTATAAGCCCTCATTAAAACAGTCCTTTTGCTAGTACAGTTTATTCTGACTGGTGAAATAATATGCCCTGGGCTGACATAAAACCTCTTTTTGGAACATCAGTTGACCCCAGCAAAGAAGATGTATTGCTCTTATAAAAAAAATATTAAATATTTTTGACTATACATAGAGTATGGAGGCTAAATGCAGAAAGATATCTTAACTCCGCTGAAATTAGGCAGGAAAATTGCTTAGAGTAGTTTCTATTTGCAAAGAAGCTAAAGAAGGCATGCCAATGGTTATTTCGACAACCAGAAAATACCATTAAAAGGGAGTCTGGAGAACACATACCAGATTAAGGAAACTCATTAAGAGAACTTAAATCTTCTGACAACATATATTTTTTGAGCTTGTCATATTCTTACAGTATCCGCACAGGTTTCTTTGCACCCTGTAAATGTCAGCACCATAGATGATAGCATCACAGGTACCTGCTTAACCTTAGCGTGGTCCTGTCATCTCCTCTACCTGTTTCCATTCCTGCCCTGGGACTGCAGAATCATTTTCCCTTCTCTGTCACCGCAAGTCATGCCTCCTTCGGGGATGAATTTCTGGCAAAACCCCAGTCCCCAAACCAGCGAACAGGGTGAGCAGAGGCAGTGCTTGCACACTTGCAACTTCAACCCCAGCCACATGAGGATTAGTGGGCTGAGTGGAAATGCCACGTCTGCCAGCTTCTGAATGCAGACAAGCATTTCCTCAGACTACACTCCTGCAGCCGCTTCTGATTTGTCAGCCGTTTCGCCAAAATTGCCCGGAGACCTCAAGAGGCAATAAGCTCAAAACTAAGCAGGAATGACTGCAAAAGAGAAATAAGAGTAATTGTGCACTGTGGCTAGGAAATCCTGGCTGAAGTTATATCTGAGTTTATCTGATGACTCTCTGTTTGCAGTGCTCAAATGTAATTTAAATGGGGAAATTCAGGTACCTAAACATAATGTCTTTGGAGATGACGGCAGTTGCTGGAGTCATCTGAATGTGTTGGCAGCTTTAACACAGGATTTGTGGCAGGATTTGTGCCCTGCTGGAGCAGCAGCTGCAAGCCAGACGGGCTTCTCAGAGCTTCTAAAATGACATTAGACAGCTCTCCTTTATATTTAGGCACCTGAATCTCTCTAAATGTTCCTTTCTTGGAAGTAAGTGTTTTAGAATCCATTCAACGTTACTTCTAAGTTACAGGAATGGTACAGTTGTGTAATCAAATACAGAACAGAAAATGACTGAAAGAAGATGCCTCAGGCAGTCTTAACATGTCTTCTTGCAAGCATGCATCTTGACGCAGTCCTTAGATATCAGATAATTTTTGCTCCAAAACCCACGTCACAATTCAGTCTTCAAAAGGTAGATACTTAGGCAAACCCTTCCACCTTTTAATTACTGTGTACCTTTCAGACTGTGCAGAGAATATAAAATTATTAATTTCCTCATGGAAAATTGTTAATGAATACTAATGAATACAAATTTACAGTGACTTTTCCTAAAAAAAAAAAAAAAAAGAAAAAAAAAAAAAAAAAAGCTGTAATATCAATTTTGCTTTTTAAAGTGAAAACAAGGAGAGGTAGTGTGGAGAAAACACCTTGATGCTGTACCTGTCCGTATGGGTCTAGCTTAGAGTACACTGGAGTTCACAGACAAACAGAAGGCTTGTTCAATTACTGTGTTTCACAGTTGTAGGCTGCATGCAACCACAACTTAAGAAAGGTTTCAGAAGGTGTGCTGAGTCACCTTCCTCTAGAGAGGGATACAAATAAAAGGGGATGACAAAGTTCAAGCCATTAAGTTTACATTTGCAGGGCAAATTAGGAGCGAGAAGACAAAATAGTGCAGTATAAGAGCTAGGGTGGAAATGAATGATACAGGGGAGACGAGGTGGGCAGGTAGAGGGTAGAAGGAAGGACAGGAGATGGATGGCTATGGGAACACTCACTTCCTGTCTCCGCAGCCTGGACACATTGAAGGGTTTTGTGATGACACACACTGTAATGGCACAGAGAGAGAGAGAGAGTTTTTTAAGTGCAGAACAGTACACTGTTTTACTTCTGATTTGATTCTGGAATCTCTTTTTAATATTAAAATGATTAGTCCTAAAAGCCTAGCCTTAGGTCCAAAAGGTGTCTTATACTTAAAAGGCAGGGTGAGCCTCAGGGAAACTGGAGATGTCAGGTTGCAGTGTCTCAGTGGCAGCAGTGAAACAGCAGAGAGGAGGAAACTGCAGTGGCTGATCCTGGAGAAACAAGAGATCTTCTTTGGGATAGACGGTCCTACATTGTCCTCGCTGCCGCAGTCACAGGGCCCTGAGATGTTCTGTAAGTCTCTGGGCGAACCCCAAGACGTCACCAACACGAGATCCAGGGGTGACAGATAAAGTTAGTATGCACAAGGCTCAAATCCTTTGTAGACTCAGTCCTCTCGGGCAACACTCAACTGCCTCAATCCCGTGCCTGTCCTTTTTGCCTGTAAACTACTGTCTCCTTCACAATATGTCTTTCCAGTATCTTCAATGCATGAAATGGGTTCCATGGGGTGAAAAGAATATATTGTAGAGACCCAGCTGTAATGTATGTACGTAAAGGGAGTCAAATGCAGGCCGTACAGGAACTCTTAATTTTCCCATTTCCTAATTTCCTCACCTAACTTATTTGTAATGTGGTATTTGAAAGAAAAAAAAGCCATTTCTTATTTTCGCTCAAAAAAATTCCAGCCAAGCCACAGAAAAAAAATTAATTCCATGACGTGACTCAGTCTTGACTCTTACCAGTGAGGTTGGAATGATTTAGATCCATAGCAAATCCTCTATCCTCTTTCAAATTTTACATTAAGGAGAAGATTTTTGTCTGCCATCTGCACGCCTCTGAGTTAGGAAAATTTTCGATTCCATGTTCAAGAGGGCAGTATGGCCAGAGGATCTCTGTATCTCCCTCTCTCCCCCATCTCCCTTAACGTTTCCACACATGTATTGCACTGTCCCTGCCAGTGTCTGCCCCCTCCCTTGTTCTAATAATTTTTGTTGCATGTGTGGGGAAAGATTTTATGCCACATGTTGAGAAAAGACTATTTGTTAGATTCCTGTTTTCCTTACAATGTTACGCTGTTGGCTCGGCGAAAGGCACACAGTGCTTGTTCCAGAAGCACATTTCCTGCGGTAAATTTAATATTGGATTAAGAGGGGGCTAAATCCATATGGAGACTGAAGCCTCCCAATACTCAGTGTCATAATGACTGACCAAATTCCAGGCTTTTTCCAAGACTCAGAACAAGGGTCCAAACTTTCCACAGCCCATCATGCTCTTAGACTGTGACGGCAGCTCTGAAGTGGTCCTCGAGACCATCCAAAGAAAGGCCGTCTCTTCTGCCTGACATTAGTGCACTGGGATGTGGGAGGCCTGGAGGCTTTGCAGGGTGTCAGGGCCTTTTACACCACCTGTAAGAGTGCATTAGTGAGAAGCAGGCAGACAGACACGCTGCAGATTGATCCTGGGAAAGTTCATGCTGCTTCTTGCTTTTAAAAAAACAACAGTGCTGGAGCTACATTTGCTTGTGACTTTTATCTGACTCTCCCTTAGCAGCTTAAAGAGCAACCAAGCTCTGTAAAGCTACTGCACATGGCCTTTGGTACGTTCCTTTTTCTCTCCTGCCTTAGCAATTGTTCACTTGGTTCATGTATTTCAAGGATTGCTGGGGCCCTCCAGGGCTACTGCCGAGAGGACCTGGAAGCAAAACCACCTCCCAGTGCTTGCCTCAGTGTTACGGTATATGTAGAATGATAGCTGCAGCTGCAAGATTTGGCATGCACATCCCTGAGCAGTTGTGGGAACTGCACTTATTGCATCCTTGAGGTTAGGACCTGAGCCAGCTTCCTTGCTGGGGGTCGCACCCTCACCACAGGGCAGCACACCCCTCTGTGTCACGTTACAGCCCTTTCGATGGAAGAGGCTGAGCAAAGCCTGCTCCAGCCACCCTTTACTTGTGGTTAGCGTGGGAGATGTGGATGCACGCCTCTCACTCGAAACAGGGTGAGGGTTTGAAGCTAGTGCCTTACTGCTCCAGCGGTGTAGATGAAAGTTATGTTCTTGCTGTCACTTACGGATCATTTAAACCGACCAAGACAGGGTATGAGAGGCTCTGAAGAAACTCTTATTGGGACTTTGCTGTGAATGAGGGCTGGCTCTGGGCAGTTTCTGGCAGTTTATAAATGGCCACTGGGAAATGTGGCACTGGCAAGAGTTGAATGTGGCTTTTGACATTCATTGATAGAGTTCAAACTAGTAGATAAATACGCAACAAGATCCAGTGGCAGGAAATTGATGGGCAACTTGGTAAGTCTTGAAACGTGAAATTTTTTAAAGGTGAAAATGATTAACCACTAGAAAACCTTGTCAGAGGATCAGTGAAACCAATCGTAAGATTTCTGGTTTTAATTTTAACTGAGTATCTCTTTTCTGAAAGTGATGCTCTAGTTCTAACAACAACTGACTTCAAAATGTCTGCTAGTTTGGTCTGATAGGTTCCACAAGACACCAGGCCAAATGATCACAGCCAATCCTTGTTACACTGTGATTATTTGACAAAGAGGCACTGGATACTTGGATATGGGTTAGACTAGTTCTTCTTTGCACCTCAAATGCTGTTCTTTGAACTCAGAGAGGGATATGTATGTAAGTATGTAATGTTGTGATTGAAACTTCCTGGAAATTCTTCATCACTTCTTTTTAGATGTCCTTCCCTTAAGGCAGATGATCATCACCTACCACCAATTACACAGTAAATTCCATTCAGTCAAAGCCCATCTCAATTAATGACAATCGACAGTTTCTCCTCTTGCCCTAACTCATCTGGCTTGTTTCCTCAAGCCCATTTCCAGTTTACTCACAGCTTGTTCCATAACATCCTTCTTCCTCAAAAAGGAAGCCACAAAAATTAATATTGAAGAGCTCATGACTTTCTTTAGCTGAAAAAAAGTGAAAACAGATTTCTAAATGTGAAATGCTCTCCAACTTTGTATTTTTTTCCTTAGATTGCAAAACTGAAATATCTCTGCGAGTAGAGGTGAATGAATGTGTGATAGTTAATTTTGCTACAGCCCAACAGATTAGGCATCCGTGTGTCATCACGCGAACCCATGAGGGATTTCCTGGGTATGAAAGATACCATATCAACCCACAGGGTTGGGTTTTTTTTGTGAAATATAAATGTGATATTTTTGGATGCCTTTTTTCAGTAATGCAATCCTGAAGTTTATTAGATGAAATGCCATTTTTATTTTCAAGTGGTTAGCTAAAGTAAGTTTTATTTTCCTTTTCTAATTCTCCTTCAGTTTAAGAAATTGGTTATTGTATGCACCATCTGTGTTACTTGTATTGTATGCACAATCTTTGTTACTTAGCAAAACTGAACTGTGTAATACTTGTACTTCCATCTATAGAGTTAAAGCAAAACCTGAGATGTTTGTGAGACGTTTTTCATGGCACTTATGGATAGCTGAACCGTATTTGGTACTCTCCTGTTAAATTACCCAGACAGCATCTTCACTCACGTTAGAAACTACCCTACCTATTTCCACATGTCAGTCAAGTTTTCTTATCCATGTGCAGTACAGTTCAGGGTCATGTGATAATTTTTACAGAGACATGTGCAACACCTTTTCTACAAAGGAATGCTATTTACTTGAACCAAATGGTTAAAAACCAAATTGTAACACATTAAAGCACAGTTTAGGAACTAGATTAAACCCATTGTCCATCTAGTCCAAATCCCTGGGTTAATAAATGGTCCTCATGGATTATTAAAAAAGAGTGAAAATCTCCAGCAGATAGTAATGGTGTAATCAGCAGATCATAGCAGTTCTCTATTGGTTACTGTTGGTATATATTGCAATGCAGGACACAGGACAGGAAGGAATAACTGAACCATTTAATTAGTTTTCTTGCAATCATGCAATCGTAGTAAAAAATGTACAAGTTCCCTCTTAAAACCAGTTTCCCCTTTCCCAACAACTCAGTTGCTGACGGAGGCTGTTGGAGAACCTATCTGCCAAGGATCACCTTTCCTCACTTTTTGTAGCATGTCCATTGGCCATGTTTTCCTTATCGAGCTGGTCTGAAGCAATAGTACAGTTTGGTGTGGATATCTGTTTCCTTTTACTTTGTGTCATGTTGATTCCTAAAGAGAACAAAAAGCCTGAGAGGGAAATGATGCATAAATAACTTAAATGACAAACTGTTACAAATGTAATCTAGCATTTGTGCATTATCGGTTCGAGGTACACGTATGAACTACAACATCATGAGATCCTTCAGTCCTCAAGAGGTCCTGTGACAGCTGACAGCATGTGCTACAGCACAGGGACCAAGAACCACAAGGCGTTTACTTGCTGCTGTCTGTCAGATATCAATTCTTTCTGTCACGTCTGCCAATCAGACATTGCACCCGAGAGAATACCTGCTTGGCAACATGCTGTATGGCTATGTGGGGTAAAACGGCATCTAGGCACATTTTAAATCAACAAACCCCTGTCGGTTGCCCAGTGACAGGGCAGGCTGAAGAGGCAGCCTGTTGTGTACTGTGAGATGATTGTGTTACAATTCCCGGCCCTCAGGCTAGAGTGCCAGCAATGCAGCATGGATGAGATGCATAGCAAACACCAGCAGGATGCTCCTGCTGTGCTCATAGGCTCCATCTACCGCTTTGCAGCACTGGAAGCAGTAGGAGAGTCTTGACTTCTTCATCAATGCAGACTCCAAAAGCATAGGCTCTGGCCTCCCTGTGTAGACCCAGATCTCCACTTACCTTCCTTGCCTGGAGAGCTCTTCCCTCCACATCACAGCATGACTTCCTTGCCATGCAGAAGACAGTTTTATCACCTATGGCATAAAAAGCACATGCCGGTTTCTGGATGATTGCCCTCTTCAGAGCTGAGACTTCTCCCACTCCTCACAGGAAATGGATTTCTCTCAGCAATCCTGCAGAAAACTCTGTCCTTCTCCACATGGTGCTACACTGGGGATAGCCTCTGTCAAGGGCATTGTGACAAGTATCCTTGTAGGACTGCTGGGTTTGTGTCTCTCTCTCCTCTAGGATGAAGAGGAGGCTGCACAACTTCTTCTCCTATCCCTCTGTGCCAGGTCTCCATACTGGAACGGGCATGAGGTACATGCGGGAATCCATCCTGGACAGATCACTACTGGAGCAAGAGGTGTTTCAGAGGAGGGGCAAGGAAGGAGAGAGGCTAGGGAAAACAAGATAGAGAAGGACCCTGTTCTTGCAGGTCTGGCAGTAGCCCCTTCCTGATTGGTGACAGACCAGCAAAAGCCTGGACATGAGGTGTGATGCCTCACTCTTCCCTTCTCTCTCAGTTTATAGCCTATGTTACCTTCCCAAATCCCCTCCCTGATCTTAGGAGCTGTGGATTATATACGGTGCCTAGGAAACCAATTTTTTCTGTTTGAGCATTTATATTTGACTATAGGAGACTCCCAGTTCAGATTTTCAGCCTGTGCTTAAAGCTGTGTGCCCTCCTTGCTTGAGTGTCATGGCAGGGGGACTGACAGGGAGCCAGGGCAGGTTGTGTGGCTCATGGGCTGGGTCTGCTGTGAGATAGGAAGGCCACTCTCACTCCCCGAATACCTTTGGTTCTTGCATGTGGGATGGATGTACAGGCTGTGGCCCAGGCAATTTTGGGAAGCTAGATCTTGATATATGCTTTCCTGTTACAGTTGTCTTCCTTACCTGTACCTCTTTCTTTCATGCAGCTGGAGAACCTTTTGCTGTGCCTTTTAATAACCTTCACAGGTCTGACTCAGCTTGACTTTTGGCAATACTCATTTTATTGAACACAGATTTCTTTGCTGATCAAATGCTTCTGCAATACTTCTGAGCTCTCTGCTGCTCTTAACAGGACTTCTGAGATGCTGACTCAGTCTGCTTAGTCTGGAGCCCTTCCTGAAAAAAACTTTCTTTTGCTTGGAATGAAAGTTGAAGACACTATGGCAACTTTGGCTTCAATGCATTTCTTTCTATTCATGTATTTTATTTCTTCAGCTGTTAGAATTAATTTCATTCCACAAAAGTGTCATTTAAAAATTTAAAAACTCTAAAATATTCCACTGAATTTAGGCTGAATTGGATTATAACCAGGAATCATTTTATAACCAGAGAATATAGCAGATACTTTATTTTCTGACATCTTCTCTATTAACCAAGTACCTTTCCTGAGCAAAACATAAGGATATCCCTGGACCCCTTTCCCTCTCTTCCTTGCCCCATCATGAGTGGTCCAGGCTCCCATGTGTTTCACTCCCCAGGGGTGTCTGTGATTCCCCTTTGCTTTTCTCATAAAATCATGCCCATACAACTAACCTGATGAAAAGCCTGATGTCCTTCCTTCTGGCTGTAAACTGGGAGTGTTTGCTCTCTCGTCTGTGTAATCATATCTCTCTGTAACACGTTTCTCAGTTGGATGGGCTAGCTGCAACCCATATTTGCATGCTGACCTGAACCTGCTGGTTTTGGAGCACGGAGCTATAGAAACCACCTTGTTCCTCTCCACAGGTCTGTGACCCAAGTATACACTTACCCAGGTTTTTTCTGCTTATTTCCTGCAGTCCTGTACGGCAAGGCACAGCTCTTCCTACCTGAGGTAGGACTGGAGTCAGGACTGAGGAGCATGGGGGGTGAACACTCCAGATCTAAGACAATGCCGTGGAGGGCAGGCAGTTTTATCTTATTTCCTGATGCATCTACTAAGTCTCGACGGAAGATTGTGATTCTGAGGATGATGTCTCATCATTAGCAAATTAGATGCTGTAATCTGCTTCTAAATGAATCTTCTTAGGGGGCATTACTCAGGGTCAGATTAAAATTAAGTGAGGGAAAGACTGATTAAAATGTAAGGTGAGCTTCCGTTCTTTGCTTCTGGTGGGTGTGACACGAAACCCTTGAAAGGGCAGAGGTATTTTTAAACCACTTTTTGTGTGGCCTGCCTTGGAACCGTCTTTATATTATGATGCCTCACGGATCCCATGATGATATGGGTCTCCTCTCCTCTGGGTGTTGGTCTCCAGGTCTTTAGGAGATCAGGTCTGCCCAAGACCAGGCCTAGGGAGAAAAACAGCTTCACAGATGAAAGGGAACTTTAAGAGTTGCTGTAGGCACTTGTCCTGGGGCTGCAATCAGCAGCAAGAGTCCTTTTGGAACTTTTCTAGTCATCCTAGCATTATTGTGCAGGTTGTGAGAATTTGGGCTACCAAAAGTTTTCAGCTACACTGGTGGGGTTTCCGTTAAAAGACAGGATATCAAGTTAGATGCTAAAGGAGGGAAAAAAATTTAAATGACTGAAGGTCTTGGCCTAGTGGTTCATTTGTTGTCTTGCTCTGATTTCTGGGAGGGCGATAATCCAAAGCAGCAAACAAGAGGCTGTGAGAGGCCAGTTGCATTTTAGCAGGGACTCAGCTTATCTGGGGGCGTCTCATGGCTGCTTTTGTGGTCCCTGACCTAGATCAACCTTTATTTACCTTTTGTAATCTCAGATTAGTTCTGACTGGATTCAGATGACTGGGATGCCATGCTGATGCCATAAGGTAACATGGAACACAGTAAATGGGCCAATAAAAAAAATATTTGCTTTTAGTTTTGCCTGAAATAAGTGACTTAACAAGCCACTGTATTTCAAAGCTTTGCTATGGTAGATCAAAACTGTCCTGTTAATTAACTGCCATGTTAATTAATTAGACATGTGTGAGCTGATGTTTAGCTGCAGTCAAATAGCAGCATATTTATTTTTCTCATGCTTTACGAATGACATTAGCATTTCTAGTTTCTTGTTTCATATCTACTGCCTCATTTCATGATGGAACATGAAGAATGTTTAAGACAAATAGTGTTTTAAACTATTCTGAGGTGCTTTTCTTTCTTCTCCCTCGCCATCCATTGGCACCAGGCTTGTGGGCTTCTTCTGCTCCATGCCTTCTATCCATCTCACATGGCCCCAGTGCCACCAGAATGGCCTCACTATGAGTGCTGAAGGAGAGCTTCACCAAATGCCTGAATACAGCCTCCTTTACCATAGCTGATTACTCCAAGGCATTGATTCTCACCTTGCATTCTGGTATTCCCTTCTTCCATTCTAGTCACTAAAGCTCCTTGTAGTCTTGGTAACTGTAGAGTATGCTGCCTTTCCTTACCACCGGCCAGACTGTGCTGGGTTCTCCCAGCTGATTACTATTGCCTTATTTAAAGCTCTCCTAATCTAATTAGATATCTCTTGTGAACATACTAACAACAAAGGCCACACATCAAGAACTATTAATTGATGCACAGAACAAAGCCCATTTGGTGATTTTTCTGTTCAGGGCTTCTAACAGCTCCACGTTTGCTGGGTGATATATTAGGTTTTCATGCCAGTGAAGCATGATCCAATTCCTACTGGAGTCCATAAAAAGGCCCCTACTGGCATTTGGCTGGGGTTCAAGACCTACATCTTTATCTGAAAGCTTTGCTGTCTGCCAGTTATTTTGAGCCTAATGGACAAATTCAGGCAAATGAAGGGACAACTGTGACAAGCACACTAGTTAAACCAGGCAGGTATATTGATAATCCAGCTTCAGATTTTTTACCTTAATATTTGACACAACAGATTTTAGCCTTTTCTCTGAAATGTCTGAAAAAAACAGTTTCAAATCTGGCTAATTTTCTGGACATTATGACAGCCTTAATACCTTCTGCCAGGCTAGAGGATAACATTGAAAAAAAGCCCATTTTGGATACTGTTTTAATTGCATGTTTTTGTTAAGGTATGGACGAAGGCAATTGGAGAAAACATGCATAATGCTTTCATGATCAGATAGGAAATGGTCCAGGATTAATTAATCAACCCTGATAAATGACTGGAAGAAGTTATGGGTTGGTTTGCCTCTGATTTTCACTGAAGTAGGAATAACTGTGTGAATGTCAGCAGGTTAAATTAGTAGAGAATGGTAGAAGAATTAATGCCTCAAGAATGTTTCTCAGTTTCCACATCCTTCTGCATTTCAGCAGTGCTTTGGGATGGAGTGAGAGAAAATGTGCTGTACAAATGTAAATGTGTCTTAGTATTAAGTGTCTGCTAATTTTATTCAGAGAAATAACCCTTGCTGCTCTGAGTTCAACAGTGATTTACATAATCTCAGGTAAGTGAATCAGAAATGTCTTTTAAGAAGGAGGCTAAGCCCTAAAGAATTTAAAACTAGAAAGGACATTAAAGTACTCAAACTCATCTGAATTGCCAGGTGCTTTTCTTGATATTTCATCTTTCTGGGGGCATCTTACTTCAGCTGGGTGAAAGGAATGGAGGAGCGGGGGAAGATAAAAAAAAACAAACAAAACCCAAGCACGATATTTGAAGAAGTTGCATAAATGAAAATCGAAGAACTGTGAAGTGAAAAAACGTCTCTGAGAACAAGCAGTGATCACTGAACGTATAAGCATGTCACAGTGAAATTACATTCATGGTGGCATGAGTAGGTGGAGATTTTCTTTCAGGTCAAAAAAACGTCCTTGAGCTCCATTCTAATGTAATCATTTTTTTGTTTTGGCATGTTTTTTCTTTTTTTTTTTTTTTTTTTTAAGGCATAAATACCCTTTGACCATCCTACCAGGTTCTGCCTCCTTCTCTTAGATGTGGTGACTAACAGCAAACACGAACACGTGAGTGTCAGAATACTGAAGAAAATACTTGAAATCAAGAACAGTACTCACCTTGACTTCACCGAAGCCAGGATTTCATCCAGAGAGTAAGATTACTGAACACAGCACAACCCTTCATGTACCCTGGGTGTTCCTGCCATCAACTAATTGCTTTAGATTGGTTCCTGCAAATTTTATGAATGGAAAAGAGTGTATTTGAGAAGACAGAAAGGAACTGTCTGGCTTTAAATTGTTCTTTGATGGTCTTTGAGCAAAACAAAAAGATTTTGGGTCTAGGTGAAAGAGGGGTGTCCCTGTGTTGAGGCTGGTCTTTTGTGTTAGTTTTCCTACTACTGACAAAGACCATCTTGTCAAGAAAATGTTGAGCTTTTCCTTTTTACCTGTATTCTTTGAGAAGGAAAATGCAGGATACTGTAGGAAGCTGTTTACTGACACTTAGCCACAACAAGCCATCTTTAAAACTTTACACATCTTGCTTCCTTACTCCAGCTGGAAATATGTCCTAAGGCATGTGAAGATGAGAACCCACTTTTTAATTCCCGCTCCAAATCATTCATTGTCCTTGTGCCAGTGTTGTCATCTTAAATAATTCTTAATTCCTTAATGACTTCTTGGCGATTAACCATTTGACAGATATATACAGAGCAATCATAACTCTGTATGCTAGTCTAAGCCACCCACGCTCTTTTATTCTGTTCTTGTGGAATGAGTGCTCCACCACTCTGTTCTTTTTAATGACCCTTCTTTTCCCTTCTCCCTCCTGGAATTCATATTTTTGAGTGTGGCCTTGTACAGAGTAGTGTAGATTGAATCTTAACGCTCACTTGTACAAGAGCATGAGCACATCTCCAACAGGAGAAATACTGAGCTGATGCACACCACAGTTACATCTGTATTTTTCTGGCTGCGTCACACCAATTAATCACATTCATCCCGTGATTTCCTAAATACCTAGGACTTTATTTTCCTCAGCTTCTTTACTCTGAAAATGTTGCTTTTGTGTACCCAGCCTTTTCATTAGGGATGACATGAGGTGTAAGCACACAGCATGCAATCATTGAGTTAGCTGCTTTCATACATGTCACCTGCCAGTAATCAGAGTCTTGAGAGTTTGATTCACAGTTCCCATTTCCTGGAGCTATACATGGAGGAATCACACGCCAAAAGAAAGTTTCTGTGCTGGCCACTCCAGTCGTTCTTCCTACCAGTGCAGAGGTCTCTCCCAATGCTTTTCCAAGAGTTGCACAACAAGTCCTATCCACAGGGCTTCTTTGCATGTCATCCTTGATTATTTTGGCTCCTACTGTGCTAGCTATGTAGCTCCATCAGAATAATATGTACCTCCTGCAGTTGTATGCATCTTCCTCCAGGGAAGACGCCCTGTCCATCTAGCTCTGAGTAGTCTTGTCCCTGGCCTGTGCTTGTGACATTGGGTCTTAATGTCACTCAAAGAGAAGGTTCAATATTATGACTGAAAAAAGTCTGTTATGGGAAATCACAGAGGTGAGCTAGGCTTCATTTAACTTTCACAAGGGAAAAATTGCAAACTCAGGGCAAGAACCACAATCCCTTCAGTCAAAATACTACTACCAAGCAACATGTACCTAGACAGGGACCAACATGAGACCAGAAATAACTCAATACATTGCAGTATCAGGTTCTACTGGTTGTTTTAAAAGTTGTGCTGACACTCAATCTGCCATTGTGGAAGTGTGGGAGTTCAGGGATTTTTATCCCTAGTTCTCACTAGGCTAAGAAATAGAGAGAGGTTCTTGACTGTAAGACACTAGCAACAGGGAGGTTGCTTGTACAGCTATCTCTAAATCCTTCTGCCTCATGTTCAGAAAGCCTAGCCAAATACCTCATTTACATCACTAGTGTTTGTGTTGTTTAAAACATCCCTGCATGCAGACGCTGCATGCGATACCTGTTAAAATCCCAAGGCAGTGCCCCTGGAACTGCAAGTGATAGATACTTGGTAGTTCAAATATGTTTGAGAAGATTTCCTGTTATCATCCTCCCTTGCTCCTGCTACCATGTTCTTACAACATAAGAGGTGTGGGTTCTTAAAAAATAAGGAAACCGTTATTATACTTTGGAAAACATCCAGCATGGCTTTCAGGAATATTATTTAGAGTGAGCCTCAGGTGTCCAGGTCAGTCCTAGTGTATTCAAGGGAAAGTACTGATGCAAAACCAAGTTGGTAACTTGTAGTTAACAGCACACATGGCGAGGGTTGCAAAACGTTGATGAAGATAAGTTTAAGTTTCTTCAGCATAAATCACAGTAAATTATAACCTAAGCAGGCCGCAGCCACGGTTCAAAGCGCAAACCTCAAAGGAATAGCAGCTACCTGTTTGTTATAATGTCTTATTTGCCAAGCCATTATAAAGACAGTAATGAAAATGGAAATGGTAATGTCTTCCACCTGAAGCAATGTCAAACATGAGTTTGAGCGGAAATAATGGGCTTGGTGGGAAGGACATTTTGAAAGGAGCTTAGGGATGGAAAGGCAAATCTATGGGGTCAAAGTACCTTCTAGACTTTATGTGATCAGATGTAGATGGCTATGTGAAAACATCTGTACCTGAGCTGGATGTTAAACATATTCATTGATGGAAAAGAAGCACTTTGGGTATATGATTAATTTAATCCTCAAGCAGATGCATACAATGTTTCTGAATAATTACTCCCTAAAGATCTGTTTTTCCCTATTGATTCTCAGGGGCTCCTAAACCAGTATCCAAGAGGAACACATCTGTATTGTAGATATAGGGACACATGTGATGGGCTTACCCTGGTGCCTGCAGATCACTGACAGTTCGGGAAACCTAGAATAGTTATTGCTGTTCACAGATAATCTCCTGCACTATCTTGTGAAAGATAAGATCATAAGAGCTGTGCAGGGTCTTTCCACTGGTTTTGCTTCTCCTGCAAAGGGACTGATGTGCTACAAGTCATCAGGTACCATGACCTAATTTATGAGTGCGTTGTACCTGACATTTCCCTATCCTTCATCAAGACAGTAATGTAAATTTTACATTGGAGCAAAGAAACAGACAATATGGGAAAAGCAAAAAGGATCTCATGCTCCTTTAAATCAGCAAATTAAGTGTAATTTCAGATAGTTAAACTAAGGTTAAAGACGTGATATCCACAGCATGTCAGCTTGAGTACTGCATGGAGAAGTACTGCACTGGAGACACAGGAGCATATTCCTCTGTTGTGGTGTGCAAATCTACCATAAAACTTACAGAAAAAGATCGAGTTACTTTCCCAGAACAGAAATCACAGAAATAGTTACGCTATTCAGCAGATCACAGTCAACTGTTACATTGAAGTCCAAAAAGGCAGGGATTGCAGGTATTGCACCTACTTGGGTTTTGCAGTGCCTCTATGTACAGGAAGAAGTAAAGGGAGAAGAATACACATCTCTGGCCAAAACCAATGCCAATGAGGGATAACAGAAAAGGTAATTCACACCAAGAGAAATCCACACTGAAAAACAGTGGCTATAGTTGAACAAGGATCCAAATGGTATACATACATGCTTTTGTTGCAGGGAAAAGGAAGCTGCTACTGTGATTAAAGCAAAGCTTAAAAGAAAACAAAATATGTATATTTTTTCCTTTCTTGTGTTTCTTACAGATGAGACAGGTAATGAAAGATACTTGTCTCCGAGCAAGAATGTTCCCTTCCCTTCCCTTCCCTTCCCTTCCCCTTCCCTCCTCTTCCCTCCCTCCCCTTCCTCTTCCTCTCCTCTTCTCCTCTCCCTCTCTCTATCC
>WTSP01008320.1:86357-113038 GCA_025331215.1 Actenoides lindsayi
CCCTTCCCTTCCCTTCCCTTCCCTTCCCTTCCCTTCCCTTCCCTTCCCTTCCCTTCCCTTCCCTTTCCTTCCCTTCCTTTCCCTTCCCTGTTTTCATTTTCTCCTGGATTTCCACCACATTTCAGGGTATTTTTCTTCAAAATGCAGCAGTGCTACTGGAGAAGTGCCTCTTGAATCCCCAAGTGTATCAAGGGATGTCTTTTTACTTCAACAGGTGGGATGGCACCACCTGAAAGCAAGGCTATAGATTAGTAGGGAGATGCTGCCTTTGCAAGAATAGAGTTGCAAGGGAGTCTTGACATAACAGCTTCACTTCAGAGGAGAAGTGGTGAGCAAACAGCTCTCCTATCGGCTGAACACCACTTAGTTGTCAAGGGTGGACCAGCAGCAGCAGTAGGTGCTTGGAGGCAGCATGTATGGTGTCAAATCTAACGACAAAAAAAAAATTAATCCACACACAGAGAGAAAAATAATAACTATTAGGAAAAAGAAGAGGTGTTGAGAGGTGCCTCTGAGTTCCCTATAGCGGTAAAGCAGTGACGTATTTTTTTTTTACTAACATAGTGCTAGGTTGCACAAGACAAATATTGCCTTTTCCCAAGTGCCGGGGAGACATGAGAAGCCAAACTGACACCAGCAGCCTTAGCCCCAGGAGGAGGGGTCCATACTCACGTGTCCAAAGGCAGGACTGAGGTCCCACCATGAGGATTTCTCTGACTGGTCTGTCAGTCCCAGAAGATGAGAGCAGCCTCATTTTCTGTGCTGTGCATACTGAGAAATCAAGTTCAAAACCAAGGGTTCACAAATAGTCAAGTAAAAAAAGGACAAGCAAACAGCGATCTACCAATAGCTATAAAAACACTGGGCTCTTGTTATTTGTTATCCTCTTTTTTCCTGCTCTTTGGGGCTTACGGTATATGCATGGGCCATGTTTGAGCTTTTATCTACAGCCATTAGGGCTGAAACTTTTCTTTTTTTAAATGAATGCCGAGATTCTCACAAGATCTGGGGAAAACATCAAATATCACGAGACATGTGAAAAATGTCTTAAGCTGGCAGTGCTGCACAGGAAAAGAGGTAGCTCTTGCCTTGAAGAGCTACAGTCCAAACACAAGACAAAGAGTGGTAAAAAGTAGCAGTACCACAATTTTACAGGTAAAGCAAGATTAAGGAAAAAATTGTCAAAGGTGAAACTGAGCTCAAATCTGCCATGATTGTTCAGAGTTAGAGGGCCTCATTTCTTCTTCACTATAGAGCCTTAATTGTCGTAGGGAAAATAAAATACTTTGCACGTTGCCAGGGGATGATGTTTTCCTTCCCAAAACAGGCAAATTAGGCAATTGTTGTGACACATCATACTAAAATATTGCTGAAGCGAGCCATAAACTTCACAAATAGAATTTATGCTATGAGATACTTGTGTTTTTCAGTGAAACCAATATTACAGCACCCAATGGAAATAATATTGAAATAGATTCGGTAAGTATTTCGCACATTATTTGTGTGAGTGCAAGTGCATGTGCAAAACCAAACAAAACCACGTGCCTCGCAGTTCCTCAAAGCATCAGGAGTGTGACAGACTGTGACCCTGCTCCTTGCATTGCTCTGCAGAATATTACCTAAGCACTGACCAGAGCATTGCAGATAATAAGCCATTTTTACTCATTGAAGTGACTGCATCATTTTCACTACAGGGTTAATTTGCTTCAGTTTGCCAGGTTATTTTAAACAGAAATTTAGCCGGTTCTCAGCTGCAGCTTATTTTGACAGTCAATGACAACAGAGTGTTCCTTCGAGTTGTGGGAACATTGATTATGGTGGTTATAGAGATGAGATAAAGCTATATGTACTTGTTCTCTATTATTTAATGAGTCATTCAAGTTAATAACTGTCATGTTCTTATCTTGCATTACAGTTGAGAAATACACTGGTTGTAGCCAACAGTAAGTTGAAAAGCTGGTTGTTTTGTTAATGGATCAGTTGCACTTGTGAGCTGTACAGTCATCGCTCAGTCACCAGAGTTTTACTGTCTTTGTGTTCCTTAAAAGTCTCCCAATATCCAGAGGCTACTTTTTAATTCCTTGGTTAGACCTTGTTTGAAGTTAATGGAAGTGCACGCATCTGTGTTAGTATTAACATAATTCAATTAATCATATTTAAATTTATTTGCTGGTATTTGCATGGAATAATGAGTTGATTAGAATGGCAGCACGTTCCATCTTCATCAATGACTGACTTAAAAAATAAAACCAATACTGAAGTGAGATTTTGAAGCTTTAATTCGTGTAAAATCTCTAAACATTTTATTGATCAGTGATCTGATGATAAAACTATTGGATCAAATACAACCTAACATTAATTATACTGTAGCCCTTCACGGAACTTATCACTCGGACTTCTGTTGCAGTCTGATCCTCCTCTGTTTAAGCTTTTATTTTAAGCATGAAATGACGAGTGTGTGAATTAAACCTAGATAATAATTACTTTGTGCTACTTTGTCTTTGCTCATGTTGAAAAATTGCCTCTGAGAGTCTGGGGTGACCATGTCAGAGCCTGTGCTGGCAGGATGTCGTGTGTGAAACACAGAGGACCTCCACTTCACCAGAAGCTTGGCCCATGGCACACTGAGTCTGCTGTGTTGGCTTCATTCAGGGGAATCTGATCTTTTGAAATGGACTGTTGCCATGTCTTTCCTTCATGCACTCTCCTGCCTGAGCAGGACTCGTGGCTCCACACTAGAGTCCCTGGTAAAAGCATGTGGGGAAAGATTTTCAAGACGGTGGAGCCCCTTAAGGACTTAACCTTTCTGAGGTTGGGTTTGTCTGTCTTTTTAGGATTAATGGCTAAGTGCCTCTGAAAATTGTTTCTTCGGTTGCCATAGAAAAGTACCATGAAAAATCACCCACAGGTGAGTATATATTTTCACACCAGTGTTTACCTGCCCTCTCAATTCATGCAGCCCAGAGCTATTCCTGCCCCCCCCTGTCCACTGCACACAAAGCAATATTCCGGTCAGTCAGGAAATCTCGTTGCTACAAAGTAGTCAAAGAATTCTCTTCCTTCAAAAAGTCAATCTGATTGATTTTTCTTTCCGTGCCTATTGATTACAAACCTTAAAGAACATTGCTATTGTCATGGTTGCCTCAATAAGCAAAGATGGAAGGGAGACATAATAACAGTTTTCAGATATGTAGGAAGGACCTAGAAGAAGGACAGAGCAAACTCTTCCTCTCATCCTGGGTGGAGAGAGCAAGTGGATTATGGGCTTAAACAGGCATCAAGAGTGGCTTACATTAGCCAATAGGAAAACTGTTCTCAGTGATGAAACTTTGGAAGACATTGCTAAGGAAGGCAAGGGATCCCTAGAAATGTGCTTGAACAAACATCTCTGACATATTTTTAGGGAAAGCTAAAAGTGTCTTCGGACAGTGGAGTGGCTTTAATGACCTCTCGGGTTCTTTTTCCGAGCCTTGGTGTCCAGTGGGAGACAGGCTCTGTTCTGGGACTCTCCTGAGGCTCCACTACAAATTAATGTCAAAATGGACACGACTCACTTCCACCACCTGCAATCAGGTTTATCTTGCTGAGGTGTCACCACAGGTGGCTACAGCAAGCAGCAGCACTGGTGGCAGTCAGGCAGCATGGCATGGAGGCAAGGATGTGACTGCAAGAACTTTTACCTGTCCTTTTCCCTTCCGGGGAACAACCAGCTCCTTCCACAGCACCTATCCTGTATGTTCCATTTCCCACACTCTGAAACACAGGCTCATGCCCACTGTCACCCCTCTAGAGCTGCAGTACCACTGCCCTGTTTCCCATTGTGGTGAGTACCCTGGCATCTTGCCACCAGCTTGCGTGGACACAGGACAAGGCATGTGGTGGAAGTGGTCTGAAAGGTTAAGAGAAACCCTGCTTTCTGCACCAGACCATGCACGCCAGATGCAGTACATGTGGTACTAGAACCCTCTCTGAATTTTTCACTCCATGGTACAGCTGGGGAGACCTCAGCACCCACGTGCTTGGTAGCATAGGTGCACTTTTGTGAACAACATTAGCTGGCAGCTGGGTGCCTTCTCCTTTCCCTGCCGAGCGTGGTGCTTTCCCACACCTGCAGCGTCTGTGCTAATACTTTCCTGTGTCAGACCGTGGGTTGGATGTTTTCATATTCAAGGTGTCCTGGTTCTGGCACTGAAAGTAGCTCAAACTGGGACGGTGTAGTGGCTGTTGTCAGACGTCTCAACACCGTGTGCTGAAATGACATCTCGTCATATCACTTGCGGACAGGAAGCAGCAAGCAGGCGAGAGAGAAAATACAACAAAAAGGATTCCTCTGTCTGCCAAGGGAACAGTCCACGCGCAAAATCCTGGCTGCTAAAAAGGTAGACAGCAGCATCAGAAATGACAGCTTTGGATGTTTAATACCATCTCCTTATCTCAATTTTCATTACATATCTATTAACCGATAACGTATAGGTGAATGCAAACGTCACTTGAATATTTCCATAGGTTTCCACCAGTTAGCTTTTTCTAAACAGTGTAGTATTTCTACATCTTCTGCATTTACACATTAGGCTTTAGTTACCCCTGTAACACTGGAAGTGCATCATATTTTCTTTCTGTTTTTCAATTGATGTGTTTTTTAAAAAAATTAGGTACATTAAAAATATGAATGAGAAATCACTCCTTTTTTACTTTACAAGTGGAAAAAAATTGTCAGCATTCTCCATTTCTATTTCACCTCTGGATCTAAATTCACACATTCCTCTTTTGCTCTTAAAAATTTCCATAAATTTGCTTTGTGGCAGTTGTAGTAAACTGTAGCACTTTAGAGAAGACCTTCTGTGTTTTCTTTTAACATGGATCCTGTTCCCAGTTAGATTTATGCATAAGCAAAGAATAAAATCATGCTAGGCTTTATGGTTAAAAATTTCCCTAGATTTTAAGCACTAAACTGATTACAGCCTGAAAACTTCTGAAGAAAATGAAAATCTCATGAGTTTTACCCCACTTACAATAAATGTTGGCATTTTTTGAAGCATTTTTATTTTTGCAAAATAAAATCTAGGTAAACTTCTATTTTCCTGATGAAAAAGATTTGGATGTTATGCTTGTCGTCCGCTTACCCAGTTCCTCAGGCATATTAGAAAATTATTCCCTGTAGTCAGAGATACTAGGGTTTTGGAAAGGAATAAGCAAGCCCATTGCAGAAAATTCTCCATGGTCTGGGACTCAAGACTTTTCTCTGAGGAGTGCTTTGTGGTGTTCAGTTGCTCTCTCCTGTACCCCTATCTCCCCGATTCTATTCCAAGTCCTGTTTGAAGAGTGCTTTGCGTCCTAAATAGAAGATTTTTTTTTTAATTTTTTTTTTTTTCCCCCATACAGAATAGCTTGTGTGGGTTTGCAGCTCTTTCAGTTGCAGCTAGAAGAAAGAAAATGCTATTTTGATTTACACAGAGACATTTAGACATTATGAACACACCAAAGTGGTGTGAGGCCACGGACAAAATCTGCAGCGGCAGCAGTGCAGCGCGCTAAGGGTGAACCGCAAAGCAAACCAGTTCTGGTGCAGGGGATATGGTGTTTGTGATATACAAGTTTATGGAGGTTTTCTTTCAGATTAACTCTTAGTTTGGTCCATTCCCCCTTTTGCGGGTTGAACGCCATGGGCATGCTCCTGATCTGCACTGTCTGCTTTAGGCTGATCCCAGAAGGATCCAAGCTGTGCTTTCCAACACTTACTTGTATTCACTAATGCACCTGTCCTGGCTGTACAACTATGTTAGTGACCCCTTTCTTATGCAGGTAAGGAGAGATTCTCAGAAAACAGTGGCTTGGCTCCATCTCCAATCTCCGGTGACACCCATGGGAAGCTGATATGAGGTAGATACCCAAGTACCTTCGTAGAACTCAGACATGCACTTTTGGGCTGGTGTTGGGTGGTGGCAGGCAGTGGTTAGAGAACTGGACATATGACCACCCTAAACCTGGGCTTTCCAGACCAGTGAAAAGTGAAATAAACTTCACATCTCCCACCTTTGTGATGGCAGTTCATTTACTTTTCTCAATTTAGAGTTCTGGCGAGTTTGGACCAAAGTAAACCCACCATCTCTGTGAATGCAAGCACACAGACTTGCTCCCATCCTCTTCAGTAAGAGTGTGACCATAATAATTTCCTCCACTTTATCTAGCACAGGGGAAATGCAGCCATTCTGACACAAATTAAATGAATCCTTCATAGATAAGACAGTCATTGCAGCTTGCTGCATGGAGCCCAAAATTTTCATCCTGTTTAATAACCAGACACTGCAAAATGGCATTTTAAATGTATTCACAGCTTTCAAACATCTGGTGCATAGTGCTGATGTGCAGCAGACGACTAACTTGTGTTTATTTTGGAACATAATGCCACAGCCTGACTATTTAAGAGAGCATATATGAGAAAGAACATCCCAAACAAAGGCTTATCCGTGAACTTACCTGCCACTGCCCTTTACCCATTTGTTGAAACAGTATTTGTATATTTGCACAACTTGAGCTGTTCAGCAGCAATCAAAGCCGTCACTATCCTGCTATCATTAGCTTTTGCCTCGTCTATGCAAAAATCCATTAACATGAGAAATATGGATCTTATCTTTTCCTACAGTTCAAAACTGATAGCAAAGGAGAGGAGGTTTTGTCAGAAGTATTTAGTCATTTTGGAAGCCAAAGAGGTATTTCTGTAAGTTTTGGCTAAGCAACTTAAATATTCCTTTATCTTTTTCAGTTTCAGTCTAAACACGAAATTTCTGATGCTTTAGATTTTCTGGAAAAATAGTAGTGCCACATCTTGTCCCTTTAATTATTTCTCTCTGGCAATGATCACTCTCATTACAAACCCACAGTATTTTAGCTCCGCAAGATTGGTTTTCCATAAACCAATTTTTATTTGAAACGGTTTTATTTCTATCCTTAAAATCAAGTCCTATACTCACAATTCAACACTCTGTTTTGCTTCCAAATTGTTCTGATACACTTGTAATATCCAAGCTTCCTGCTACAGGCTTTTAAAATACTGACATGCCATTGACTTTCTTCCAGTCTTCTGGGAACTGCTGGAAGTTTTCCAGTATGCTGAAAAATCACCATTTCTGCTCCTCCGTTCCCTTCAGTTAGCTGTCTTAAAAATCACAGGTGCAGGTTATCCAGACCTGCTGATTTTAAATGTTTAATCTTTGTAGCTGCTGTTTAACATCTTCTAGCTCCATGGTTGGAATGACAGTCCACAGAGAGAGCTGTGAAATCACCAGATTTAAACTAGCACAATTTTGCACACACACTAGACTAAAAGGCTTCATTAGAGGTAGCCCAGTTTTGAGACAAAAGGCTTAGACTGAACTGGTACACTGATCTACAGCATATACATACATCTCAAAATCTAGCTTATCTGTCATTTTTGTAAGTAAATAAGCCTTTTGCTGTGAGAGCTGAAAGAAACTCCTGTGAATGGGATACGGATGTGTGCCTGAAGCTGAAGGGAGCATTGGATAACTGCTTGGAGAAGCTGGAGGTATTTTGGTCTGTTGAAGTAGTATGTGAACTGTGGTGGTGAGGGACACTAATCCTTATCTCAGCATAGATAATGAACTTGCTCTGGAAGAGGGGAGCCCACCTGACTTCCGTCAGTGTTAAGCTACCTATGCTGGTAGTACTTTCCATCATGATAAGCCATATAAGAATTATGTCCTCAGTGTACCTGACAGAAAGTTCTGTGTCCTCTGGCACAGTCTCCAGACACTTACGAGCAAAGCTGTGGCTTTGAGCACAGACAGCTGAACAATTTAAAATAGCTTGATCTGGAGAGGGTACCTCACTGTCATTTACCATTTTTGATGGTGGTGTGTTTCCACCTTCTTTTCCTGTTTACCTTGCCCTTACCAAGGGCAACCTTGCACATGGCTGTCTTTGCCTCTCCAGTCCGAGTGGCCAGGTCCCTGTTTACAACATGACATAGGAGTCAGCATGTGTCCAGAAGATGAACCATATCCAGGTTTCTAAACAGAGGCAAATGTCTTGTGTATCGTCTCCACTCAGAAAAACACTAACAATCCAGCATGTCAACAGCTGACACCCTGCCTCCTCAACACACACTTTTTTATTTGCAAGCAAAGAAGGGGAGTTTAGTAAGTATATGGGTTTAAGCACTATTCTAGACAGTCACCACTTTGGTAACACCACAGTTATGATGGGAAAAAAAAAAAAAAAAGATGGCTCTGGGTCGCCATTCAGACAGCACTAAATGTTACATACTGCTCATGCTATTCTAGTTTAATGTGGTTTACCTCAAATACACAATGCCGGGCATTATGTTTTGTGTACAAAAACCCCAAAATGGCTCCTTTTAACATTTGAGACAAGACATCTGACTTAAAAATTTCCCAGAATGCAGGTCTTGCCATAGTATTTGTCTTTGAAGTGAAACAAAACTGCAGCTGATAATGTTTTGATGAAACAGTTTCTCGTGAGAAAATGTGGATTCGTAAACACGGAAAATTTTCTTGGAAACACATGGGGCAAAAAGATAGTTTAGGGCCAAGATAGAAATCCTAGGTCAGAGGGATATTTATGCAATGAGGGACGACTGTCTTTCAGGCAGTATCCTCAAGCATATCTTGGGTGATGAATATCTACACCCAGATAAAGCCAGTACAATCAACTACTCATTCAGTGCTCGAAAATGGTAGTGAAAGTATTAGATGGCAAGCTTTACAGCATAGAACTGGCTGTAGGTGTTGCTGATCAGCTGTGGGTAAATCTGTGGCTTTGACAACTGAATTCTGGTGAGGGTGGATATTATTGAGCATTTCCCATGACTAAGTTGTTGGCCCTATCCTGGCTAGGGAAACTCACCACGTCAAGTAATGTTTGCCATCTGCTACAAAGCAGTAATGCATTCCTTGTCCATGTTTACATGTCATTCAACCACACTTCATATCAAAAAGGTGGTATGTTATGTAGCTGAAGACCACCAAGTGGAATCAGTGTAGCGTGACTAAAGGTGTTCTCAGAAAGACCTAGAAATCAACACCTTCAAAGATGCCATGGGAAGGGGAGTAGGAAGAAGCATCTGATGATTTTACCTTGCCATGTCTCATCAAAGCAAGCTTCTCCAGGTGGGCTCCCATCACACATGGTGGTGCATCCCATAAGCCACTTGTAGCCACAGAGGTAGCTGAGTCCCAGAAGCATAGCCAGGACTGCACCAGAGGAAATTCTTCCATTTGAAACTCTTAACAGATAGGTGAATGCACTCTGTAGCTGAACTTGATTCTGTCCTGTCAGCTTTGGATGCAGACACAGCTAATGCATGACTGTCCTCACCAAGCCAGCAAGCCCACAGATTTTCATCAAAGGGCATCTGTGTAATAAGTCCCTTCTGCTAAATGCTAGAACCATGGAAAAATCCATCTTCAAAGCTTTCCTCCAAGCCTTGTGTCAAAGATAGTTGGAATAGGAAGCACCCAAGGCTATACATTAGTAGGATCTTGATGAGAACAAGTATCAGACTCCATAAAAAGAGGGATGAAGCATGTTGGTAACTCTTCTCACAGCTGGCTCTTACCCACAAGGGATTTAATTGCTGAACAAATTTCAAACAGGGGTCTGTCTATATTCAAAAATCCCTCAGTCACAGCAAACTCCCTATTCCTGAGAAATCTCTAATCCCTGAGATGTTCCTGAGCAACATCCCTAATCTGAGCAGCCCGAGTTGGCTCACAGTGACGTCTCCAGGTGGGCAAACTTGTCCTGTATCTGAATGACAGGCCCTCGGATGAGCTTAAAACACACAACTACTTCTGGAGGTCAAAAAGTCAGTCTCCAGTTTCAGGAAGAGTTGACCCCTTTGGTCTTCTATAATGCAAAGGCAAAAGTATTGTCCTCTTGACATCTTCCCTTCCTCTCTTTTTTTTTCTGGGAGGATACTTGGCTAGGAACACAATGTTTGTTTTTTCACCTCTCCAGACAAAGCAGTCATCCTTTTCCCCTAGCTAAAGCCTCTCTAATTGCAAGCAGTTAACATCAATCATAGCAACACTGTTAGAAGTAACCTGCCCTTTACCTGGCATTGGGAAGATCTGTCTTGTTGTACCCAGTGCCAGGTTGGACTGTTGACTATCTGTATAACCTCTTGCCTTGTTTATTTCCACTACAGAAGGGAGTGGATAATTCTGCAAACATTTCAAAGGCGAGGAATATCTCTTTTCTTAAGTCGTAATTACTGCACTGCAATGCATCATTGTCCAAAACAACTGCACCTGAAAAGACACATATAATTTGATATATGTTCATAATAAAGTGCATTTAACTACAAACTTGTGTACGTCTGAAGATATAATTGCTACTGGAAGAACATCTGAGCCTTATTGCCACAGGCTCTGGAGATGCAGAAAATGCTCAGCAGTCCAGTGACATAATAATGATTAATAATACCTGCATTTCTAAAGTAGCTTCAACATACTTCAGAAAGGATTGCTGGGAAGGATCTTCCTTTGAAAATTAGGGCTCCTTTTCAGACATACAGACAGGAACAGAGAAGAGAATGTCTAAAAACTTGGCAGACCGTGCATAGAATGTATGTATTTATTATACTAATCATAAATGGTATCAACAATAATTCTATTCAATTCATACAGGATCAAGTCGAGGAATCTGATGTAGAGGATTTTGAAACAGCAAGAAAAATGAATAAGAATAAGCTGTATGTCTGTCAGAGACCTGGAGATGTTCCAAAAATGGAATCCTGGCAAATCTAGAACTCCTAAGGAGTCAAGCAATATTGATTTGGCTGAATTCATCAGTATAGGAAACCATACCGTTGCTGTGTTTCTAGAACAGCTACAGAGTCAGTAAACTTTTCTAAAAAGTCTTGAGTTTTCATGTCTGGACCACAGCTCTATAAACAAAGAACTACTGTGTTTTGGAAAGGTTTTTGCCATGGAGAAGGAAAAGCTTTTTGTTTGTGAAAACATTATAGGTGTCCAGCTTGGTTATGCTTAAGGCTTGCAGTTTTCAATTTGCATAGCAATTTTCATGCCCAAGCTACTCTGAATTAATTTTGAGAGTAAGACTTTGTAAGGCGCTGTATCAAAGGTTGTCGCTGTTTTTAATTCAAATTACCACTACCATGTTTTCTTCAGTCACTAATTTACCAAAAGAATTAAGAGCCAATGAAGAAAAGCTATCAAGTTTCCCAAGCGAGATTTGATCTTTATGAGAAAATGCATGCATAAGTTTCATTCTTATTAAACGCTGCTGAGCATCCAAAGATAATGAAAATTAGGCTACGTCTTCCTGATTTCAAATGTGTAACTCAGAGGTGAAGGGCACTTTGAGGACGTATCACACAGACACTGGATTTGTGAGCTTGACATCAATCGTATTTTTTTGTCATGCTTCATGCTTGCTGTACTGCTACATTATTTGCATTATGCAGTAAGCCTCAGTTATAAACAAATATATCTGAAAATCTGTATTGTGAAGTCTCAAGAACTGTTTGAAGAAATAATTCATACTGCAGCACTTAGACGCATTGGAAAAATGCTAGTAATTGCCAGAAATATTTTGAACTTTGAAGCAACTTCACTTCTTTTCCCACCTTTTCCTTCGTAATCGCTTCTCTTTGATTGAAATTCTTATTATTTTAGAGATGCCTGCAAAAAGCAATCTGCAAAACCACGTTATAAAGGTTTCCTCCAAAACTAGGTCTGCTGGAGACACACAGCATATGTGGTTAATAAATTAATAAATTCAGCGTATCTGAATCCAAATACAACAGGCAGTGCCTAAAAAAGCTGTGAATGCCCAGAGGATCTTTCCCAGCACGTTGTGATGCTGGACATGTTTGAATCAGAAGTTCAGTGCCTTTTACAGACAAGTAGACAAAGGTAACTTTAGGTCTCTTTACAAAAATTTCATCAGGAAATAGATTCTGCAGAATCAAGGCTCCCCAGATGTATGACAATTTAATAGGCAGGAAAATGTAGGAATTTGGACGATAACCAGGTTTTTTTCAGATCCTGTGTTGGAACAAATGCTACAGTTGGGGCTTGCTGCCTTAGGGTCAAGGCTCAGAGGGCCAGAGCCCAGCCTTGTGTAGCACCACACAGATCTATCTGTGCTGAAGCTCCAAGAAGGGCTTTTGGAAAGATTATCTCCTCACTAGTTTCCATCTAGGAATTATGAAAAGCCTTCCAAAATACGGTCTTTCAGTTGCAAGAGTTAAAAGAAAAATGAGCTAAGACCCTGCATGGCTCCCATGTACAAGGTAATTACCGCCACCTTTCCATGTATACTTCTGTGTTCCTGGCAGCAGCCACTGGCCTTACTCATTAAAAAGACCCCATAAAATTTAAATCAATTTGAGCAACCGAGATTCAAGCCCACAGGCTTCACCATCACATCTGGAGGAATAGATGCAATTATTAGCTTCCTTTATTCCAACCTTGCACCAGGGGTATAAAAGGCCAGAACAAATGATCAGCGAGTTATTTACAGGACAGCGCTGCTTTCCAAGCTCGAGTGAGTTTGTAGCAGCTCTTTGCAGGGTCACCAAGCCCGGCAGAAACTCAGCTGTGTATGCTAATATTTGAGGTTGCAGCAGGATTCCCATGGGGAAGCTCCCGCAACACTGTCCTACGACGCTAACAATGAAACAACGCTGCCAAAGTGCAGCGGCGAGAAGAGGCGCTGCTAAAATCGTTATTTCTATAATCTGACATCAGTTCTAGTGAACTTTGTCTAATGCGCCCAGCGGGATTTGGCAGAGGTTAAATCCTTCTCGCACACGACTGTGGCCTTGGGTTTTGCTTGCAATTTAGAAAAATCGGACTAGCGTCGTCGTACCTTAATGAACGGCCTCCAAAAAATGCGAGCGGGAATTGCGCCACACACAGATCTGTATTTGTAGGATCGTAATCTATATTATGCTGCTAAACTGCTTTTTGTTCTTTTCATCCGGTTTGTGTCTTGCCACTTTAAAATGTGTGCTGCGTGTTATTAGGATGCGACTTAATCTTTAGCACATTATCCTCAAGATTTAACCGCAACGTATGCTCTCTTAATTTCGGTTATTGCTTCTGTGACATTTATACTTACTTTCCCTTTTTTCTCTGCTGATAAGTTAAAAGTGCCCCCAAGCATTTTGCAGTTTATGTCTGTGTGTTTGTTTCCATGGAATTACACATCTTATGTTGCAAGGAAATATATTTATCTGGAGACTTAATATTTAGTAGTCTGGTTTGTTTATTTTTTTTTTTTTTAATCTTGCGGATATCAATAAAAGCAAATCTTTCTGTTTCCCTTTTCTGTTTAAAAAAACAAAAAAAAAGAAGTAATTCCCTTGCTGTTAATGAACATTAATAGTGGTGATTTCAGTTGCTCAATTTAATAGTCACCGCCTGTGTTTACAACTCTTTCTTCACAGAACAAGGGCACAAAGCATCTCACATAGGGAGAGCTTATAACAGATTGCCCCTTCACTAATGGGGGCTCCAGATATATGACTGAAACATTTACATCAGAAATGGGTTGCCTAGACCTAAATTTTTCCCACTTCAAAGCCTGAGGGTGACCAGATCAATTTATGAATACATCTTCCTTCTTTCATTTCTTTACTGTGTCACCATCATGTGAAACTTTTAAAGGGTTAGGTCAGAAATAATTAGGAAATTCTTATTCATAATGGAGTATAGAAGCAAAAAAAAAAAAAAGAAAAAAAAAACCCAAGAAAAGATGAAAGAGACCAAGAAGAAACTGAGGGAAGTTCCTTCTGCTTAATATATAGGAAACAGGTGAAACAAAAAAAGGCAATTCATGTATGTCTAGGAGAGATTTCCTAGGGTTAGCAGAGATGCAGATTTGCTAGGCATACTGGGAATAGAGGGAATAGCTCTTTCCCATTCGGATGTACACTCTAAGTCAGGATGGGGAACAGTGTCTAATATTCAGCTCACAGGAGCATCATGTGGATGCCTACAGAGCTGTTCATATATATTAGCAGTTGAAATAATCTGGGAAAAGTCGTCACCACTTTTAGATTTTGTAACTGACAATAATTTGTCAGTGAGGTAGTGTGACAGGATAAGTGGCTGGAGAGGCAGATAAGAGGCTGGAAATAAGAAAAATCACAATAAAGTAATCCAGCAGGTGGAGAAGAGGAATAGGTAGGTCCCAGCCATCATTAATGGGAAAGACTGAGCTCAGTTCTTGCCCCACCACAGAGTACAGCTCTCCAAGACACACCAGGGGAGAGACATCTTCCTGCAGCAGGAGCTGTGGAGACCCAGAGTAATGCAAGAGAAACCAGAATGACCCTGTCAGCCCCCAAGTCATGGTTAGTATTAAAGGTAGAGATCTAAGGCTATAATTTTATACTTTGCATATTTGACTCTTTCTGCAGCTAGCCAAGCACAGTCATGTGCCTCTTATTTAGCTGATATCTAGTTTTTAATCAACATTGACTAGTGCCAGAGATGTCAAAGTCCCAGAGATGTCAAAGTCCCAGATACTACAGCCTTCCTCTGGTCACAGGTAATGCTCCAATTCTTCAATACCATCTGTGGGAGGAATTTGACACTTGCTTTTGGGCCCTGAAGTCTGAGCATCATGCTGAAGACGGTACTTCCACAGGGGCTGAATTTTTGACCCGAGTCATCAATGGCTGAGAAATTTGCACAGTTTTTGGAGGATTGTAGCTAAATGGAGTTTAACCTTCCTGTGCTAGCTGAGTGTGAAAACTGCAGCGCTGGTTACAGCAAGAGACACTGGTAATTGTTGGTTTTTTTTGTCTAGCAAGCCCAGAAAGCAAGTTGCTTTTCAAATCTTCATATTTTGCCATGGGCTTTATCCTCAGAGAACGATGATATGTTTGAAGAAATAGCAAAGTTATATAGAGTATATATATGCAATGTTTTGCCCATTAAAGACATACTGTAAAGGAGTTTAGGCCCAGTTGGGAGCATTAGTCTATTTTCAAACATAACATTCTACAGGGAAAAAATATTTGTTGCACATTTTCTGCATATTATTTCCACGTGTAAAACTGAATGCCACTTCTGTGCTGATTCTGTTGGTTTAAGCTCCTAATCACAGCATTAACTGGGTCCAAAATTTTTTGCTGGAATAATGATGTCAAGGAGGAGTCAGAAATATACAGCTCTCAGCAACACAGTCGTGCTTGCAAGTGCTGCTGGGCTGGCAAAATTGTTCTTGGTATTGCTGCTTCTGTTCAGAAAACTGGAACAAGCCCTAGTGGGAAATCACTTTATTTTGGTGCAAGCAGTGGTTCTTCATGAAGGTTTGCTGGCATTTCTCTACCAAAAAGTACCACTTCTAATGCAAAGACTATGCAATCAATTCATTTTTTTTTTGCAGAGATGTCTTACAATTCCGCATTGTGCTTGAATGTCTTGACTCTAATGACATTCTAGTTAAAAGTAAAAACATTCTCCACTGACTGGTTTGATTTCACACAGAAATTAGATACAGTTTGTTTAAAAAAGAACTTTTAATTTTAGCTCAAAATAGACTGAAATGGCATAAAACCTGATGTCATGGTCCAAAAATACAATTCTATTTTGACCATCTAAATGATATCTTGACTTATAAATGTTCAGATTATCATAAAAGTAAAAGAGAATCAGAAGAGCACTGAAACAACTCTTTTATAGATTGGGCAAAATCTATAATTTGCTTAACAAAAATATGCCCTCTAAAGATATGCTTGCTGTTAAAATTGAGATACTGTTGCATATTTGGCTAAAAAGAGTTAGCAAATATTTTCCTTTTTTACCCAGCTTCAGTCAATCAAATAGTGCAAGAAGACTATGAATGAATATGAATTAAAGTTGTCCATGGAAAACGTAATATATAAGTTGAGCCTTTTCAGAAACATCATACATGAGAAGGTACCAAAGTCTACGGTTCATTCCCATGGTCCTTCCTTACTTCTGATGGTGCTATTTAATGTAGTGACATCAGCACAAATAGATCATACAACCCAGGGTAGCAGGTTTCTGGCAGTACCTTCGGCAAAGTAGATCATGCAGACAAGGCACAAGTAGCACTAAGGGTCTGCTCCCAGCCTTCCAGATGGCCTGATACAGATGTCAGAGCTTTGGGCATACGTTGGAGTGCACTCACGAGCTTGTGCCAGGAGGTAATCCCTTTATGAAACACGTCACATTGCCTGGTTGTTGGGCGGAGCATCCTGAGGCCAGACCCTTGCTGCAGCTGTAGGAAAGGTAATCCCATAGTAATTTTGACTGCCTGGGGAGTCATCTCGACCCCTTCCCCTTCTTCTGCACCAAAGTGCGTCCTGTTTGGGGCTGCTCTGCACCTGCTGGCAGTAGATCCAGTGCAGGTGAGCTGAAAAGAGCATTCCCTGTGTCTCCTTTAATATATCTGTGAAAAAGGAGCTGCAATTTATCTCAAACGTCTTTGGTAGAAGGAAATAATAATAATAATAAAAAAAAATCTATGTGAAACTTCAGTCTAGCTGAAGAAACTGAAAATTTTATCAGAGGCAGCATCCAGAAGTTTTTAGCTCTAGGAGACAATGAAGACTTAGAAAACAACTGCGTGGGCTGCAGTCCATGATGCACATTGCTGACAGTGGTGTTCAATTAAGCAACCCCATTCTCCACCCTTTTTTTTAATTATAGCAATACTTCAGCTAGGCTAGTTCCCTTCCTGGATCTCCAATGTGGCCGAAAAACACACACACCTTTGTCTAGCACAACAGAGGGGAAAAAGCCAAGCACAAGTAAGTCACAGACAGGACAGCACAACCACTTTGAGAATATGTGGTGTTGGGGAACCACAGTAATGCAGGGATGCAAAAAGTTCTGGTACCTACTACGGCTGCTGGTCCATCTTACCAACACCCAGCTACACCCTGTCTCATTTGGTTACAAGTACTCCTAAAGGAAAAAGCATGTGCACCAGTAGAGAAATTCACCTATAAATACAGTTGCTGGGCTTGCTGACTCTATCAGGAAACACTCTTTACTTCAAATCAGTGTTAATGGAAGGATGACTATTCAAGCAAGGTGCTAGTGGAAAACTGGTTGAGATGGCATCTACAACCCACAGTCTTTGTGCTTAGTTGGTGTTGATGTAAAGAAAGGAGCGAAGCTTCAGTATACATACTAGCCAGCTAACGAGGCCCAGAGGCATACTGGAAATGAATGTGGCATGCACTGGAGATACTCAGTAGCTGCTTTGGGAGGTTAATAACTAGCTCTTCCAACGCCCTCATTAGCTGCAGAGCACAAAGCATTTTGCAAAGGAGGTCAGAGGACTTTATAGCTGGAGACACTGTGGTACGGAGAAACTTCACTGAAGTTCTCCAGTGGGGCAGTGTAAGGGGAATCCCAAATCCCAGTGCCATATGGCAGCTGCAGGGTCCTTTTTTCCCCACTGAGAAAGAAGACCTGAAGACATGTTTAAAGCTGTGCCATTCAGAGCTGAAAATGGTGAAGTGATATGAGATGTAGCTGGCAGTGATGCAAGCTCTAGACTAATCTGCGCTTGTGACCGCGTTTCCACACCTAAATATTTTGTGAGTACTGCCATTAGATTTATTTACAGAGGAAACTCATGATTGATCGTATTTGTCCACTGTATTGTTTTCTAAAGGAAATGACTGTTAATCTTTGAGACTAAACAACGCATGCAACTTTCACATAGTTGTCCAGAGGATGATTCATCCCATCTGCTTCAGGTTAACTATCACTCCAGAGGTACCTTCATTTCTGCACTGGATATAGACAGCATCTAGTTATCTGACTTAGATCCAGGTGAATCTCAGTCTTAGATGGCTCATTTCAATAGGGATCTTGTCTTCATTAAAGAACTAAGAGAAACCAAACTCAATGTCAATCAATAACATTTTATCCAATGCAGCTGACCACCCGACACTATGACATGAATACACAATGACATTTGACGTGCTGATGCAGGACCCTGTTATCACTTTGAACATAGTCTGCAGGTTTCTATTTCTATTTTATTGTTGGCTGATAGTATCACCCAAACTCAAGGGCTGTGATGTGTTGCTAGTTCTTGATATCTCTACTGTTTGTTTGCAGAAGAATTTCTGAAGTGTTTGGAAAGGAACTTGAGATGCTAATGTTCTTCCAGGCTTTCAAGGGTCAAAATGACATATGCTTCATCATATGATCATGCTAGAGAAACTGAGAAATCATCTGTGAAAGAAGATGAAAGAAGAATTCTAGATATTATTTACAACATTTTCTGCATATTTCTGCTTATCAGCTCCACAGTGGTTGGGCAGTGAGAATTATTAACATGGCATTGAGGTTCTACAGATAATAATGCCCCAAGATTTAACCTCAGGTCAAGACTCTGACTCACATTCAGCAAACAGCACCTATTAAATTTGCCTTTGAAAGGAGCTACCCTACCATGTTATTTTGACTTCTTGTCACTGTCGTAAATCCACTGCACATTGTCATAGACTAATGAGTGGACATTTGCCACAGCCACATCCTAATTGCTATACTAATTTCATCCCCAAAGCCCCAAACAAATGATCCGCTTCTGACACATGAACTCGAGCAAAAGCTGGGAGGGGAGAGCTGCCCGCTCTCTGAGGTGTAGCGAGATAAGCAAGCTGTTCTTGGGCTGACATCTGTGTTAACAATGGGCCATATGTGGGCTGTACAGAGAGGGCTGGTAACACATCAGACATCACGCATTTAACAGATTGTACCTATAACCAGCATCCTGTATAACTATTAATATAAGGACAAATGAAGGCGGCAGCGGCAGCAGCAGCTCAGACTGGGCACAGAACAATTGGCCAGGGGAAGTAGCCCTGAGATAACCAAGATACCCACTCCTAGGAGGAGCCAGCTGCTGCCTTGCATTGTTTAAATCACCCTGGCCACGTAAGTGTCCATCTGTGATGGAGAAATCACCTGTAAGTACCTCCACACCTGGCTTCAGAGAGAGGCCTCATGGCATTTACTTTGGCATTTAAAGGCCAACTCCTGTAGAACAAAAGGGTTCGTCTTCATGAGGTGCTTTGGCAGCAAGCCAGCCTAAGTTCCTTCTCACTGCTGATTCTCATTGCTTTTCCTGCCTCAGTCTGGCAGTAGACCTGTTTGCAAAGCCACACAGCAAACCAGATCATGGACTAGATTAGGAATGAAAAATAACCTTTTCTGTGGTTCCTCAAAATAGCTGTGGCAGCAAAACAAAGAGCTAGCAAGTTAAAGTGCCACAGCAGGGGACAGAATTACGAGAGAAGGGTCAGGACCTCCCTAAGCCTATTTCACTGCCAGTGTCCTGCAAACTGGTGTGACAAATGCAGGCCTCAGTGACACAGGAGTAGTTCAGGATGGAGGCAGACACAGCAACCACACCATCAGCTGTGAAAGTCAGGTCCCAGTGGATGCACACCCCCTTGGCAAGGAAGGCCGTATGCCTAGAGGGGCAACGGGTTCATAAGCTGCAAAGCTGGCATTTACATTTACATCATTTCCAACAAAGAGCAGATGGCAAAGGGACATTCCGTAATTTCTTACGCGAACCCAAAGAATCCCAAATCTCAGCTTCAGTCGGACGCTTTCCCGACTGGTCCTGTGTGCTGCCAGGTGACAACAGCTACCTCCCCAAAGGCAGTTACCTCTCAGTAGGGGATGGGTCTATGGACAGTTAATTAAGGAACCTGGGGCAGGGAAGAGAGGCTTTGAGATACAAATTCTGTAAGATTTAAAACAGGCAGAATTGAAGGCAGGGCTTTTTCTCTGAAAGTACAAAGAGCTAGTGAGCTCTGAGAATACACCTTGGTGCAGCTGCTGGAGGTCACCTCCTAATACTAGAGTCTTCTGAACGTGGGAATCTGCACGCAAGACAGAGACTGGCTTTATGCAGGGTCAGCAACTGGGATTAGGGTCTTGCCAGCAGTGCTCTTGAATTTGGAAGCAGTAAGAACAGACAAGAGGGAATCAGCTTAACTTGCCAGGACAGAACCACATGTGGTCTTTAGAATATACTTCTTGAAACTAATGCACATTGTTTATATTGCATATCAGACAGACACGTACGGAAAAAATTGCAGAAACTTCTCTATAAACTTTGCACACCTGGGTAATGCGTAATTTCAATATCAACTCCCTAAAAGACCTGAGTTAAAATAGGAAAGGATTCCCAGAAAACATATCCTGAAACTCATTTGACCTAATTTGAGCATACCGAACTGATACGGCCCTACTAAATATGCCTAAACTCAAAACAGAAGGAGAAAAAAAGGAGAAGTAGCCATCCATTTTAATAGAATATTGCCTCTTATGGTCCAAATTCACAGGCCTTCTAAAGCTAGATGTCATTAGTATCAGCAGGCATTACAGCACCTGTCTCACAGGGACAAATACTATTTTTATTTTCAGGCATCTTCATGAACTAATTTTTTCTTTCTGGTTATCCAGACTGGACAAACTAAGTCATCAAAATGGAAATTCATCAAGGTTCAATCTCAGGCCTTCCCAGGATACCAGGCAGCCAGCAGCCACTGAGGAGGTGATTGAAAGTGTCTGCAAAAGCTCACTAACGCTACGTGACAGGCTACATATGGAAGTTTCCACAGGTGACTGCACCATACTAGTTTGAAAACTCTTATCAAAAGGACTGAAAAAAAACTTCTGCAGGTGTAAAAAAACCAGACGATTGGATGATAAATGTGATGGGCATGACCTCTATAATGGGGAGGAACCTTTGACTGCCCTTTAGTCTCCCAGTGATGTGTATGTTTTTCCTGCCATCTATCAGCACTGTGGGCTTGGGGATTATAATATACACTGCATTTGCAAATATACATAGTTGGAAAAAAAAAAAAAAAAAGCCCCAAAGGCCTCTGGCAGTACAAGATAGCTGTATGAAAATGGAATAAGACTGATAGGAAAATAATCTCTTAGAGACTTTTGGTTACCAAGAACTGTGAGGATAGACTGTAATGAAAACATAAATACATACATACCTCCTATGCAGTCCCCTAAGACACTGCAGCATTGCCTTGGTAAGCCTTACCTACCCCATGCAGAAGGGCAACAACGTCCACAGCGGTTTAATTTAGCAGGGATTGATCCAAAAAAAAAAGTTACAGGGTCAGAAGTGAGAGGCAATGGAGAAGCTGCTAACTCTGTGGATACTTTATCCACCCACAGAAAACCGCAAGCCTTGCTTTACCAAAGCTGGGAGTTACTCGCTCAAAGACAGAGATACTAACTAAAAGGTGCCTTGCTCTCTAAGAAGTTCAGTTGCCCATGGCCATCATGGGAATTGAACAAAACCGAGCAGAAGCTGAGACAACCTTCATGGAGAAGCAGCGAAGGAGACCGGGCTTCTTGGTTTTTCTATGAAAAATAATAAACGGGTCACATGCGCAGCCTGTTTACTATTTTAAGAACTGTCTTCTATGAAATGCTTTGACTGCAATAAATAACAGTTGCTTTTAAGTCCGGACACTGATATCCTTGTTCCAAATGAGGTGGCAGGGTTGTGACAAATCCGCCTTGCACTGTACAAGGAACTGGGCAGAATGGGCATGGATGATGGGACTGGGAGCGAGCGGGATGCTCATATGATGCTCCCCTGACAAAGGCTGAGTGCTCCAGGCCAGATGTGTGAGAGAAGCACTGGCAGGAAGAGTCAAGGGAGGCCACTTGCCTATAAAGTACAAGTCAGGTTACTAACAAATTTTAAAGCTGAACAAAGGGGAACCAACACATTTCTGCAAACTTCATAAAGATTTAAACAAGTCAGGACCTAAAGAGCTTTGAAGATGCCTTGCAAGCCTAAAAAGGATCCAGACAATTTCTGACACACCTAAATAATGATACATTCAAATAGGTTAAAGAAAGATACGAGATACTTTGAGAGGACTTGCAACCAGCAAGATGTGATAAAACAAACAAGCTTTTCAGTTTACCTACTTAGGGAACACAGGCAAGACAAGCACCCTGTTCTCCACATCACACTTTTGACATCTATCACCGAAACCAGGGGTATTATTTTGCTTTTGCTCCTTATTTCACCCCCAAATTCATATGCAAAATGAAGTTTAACAAAAATGCCACAGGAATCAACTGGATCTCCTGCGGCTTTAATTGCCTCAGAAGAAAAACGCCTGACAAACCCCCTCTCTACCCATTTATTTTGATTTCAGATACAGCAAAGCCCCGTGAGAAAACACAGAAGGATTCTTTATGAACTGCAAAGCAAAGTTAGATCTCGTCATGAGATGCAGGACCTGGATATGCTTTCAGAAACTGAGGCATTAGTATTCTGTTGAGAGCAGGCAGGAAGGGCAAGGACGAAGCTCTCCAGATCTGCAGCCTAAAGTCCAGGTAAGGGTTGGAAGGGCAGCGAGCTGGAAAAGGAGAATGCTTTAGAGGAAGCCACATCAGCTGTTTCTCCACAATTATTTTGATACGTTAAACTGGTTTAAAAAAAAAAAAAACCAAAACGAACCAAAGCAAAAGCACACAAACAAACAAACTAACCAACCAAAAACAACCTCCCAAAAAACAAAATGAAAAGAGACAAAACAACACTTGAAAAGACCTAAGTTGCTGCATGGAGTCAGCTCTTAACAGGGGCCTGTGCAAATAAAGCAGCAAGAGATAAAGGCAAAAACTGTACTTGGCAGTTCATAAAGACAAATCTCTTTTCTTAGCAAGATTGCAGGCTATAAACTAAAAAAAAAAAAAATGATATCAAGATTATTTATTTTCCACTTAAGCTTACACAGATAAGACAGTTTTTACAATAGCGTGCTATACATGTGATAATGCAAGATGTGTTAAAAAACAGCGTATATTTCAAGCTTCAATGATGATTTATATCTAGGCTCTTGACATTTGATGCTGGAAAGCTCTTTCATTAACTATGATGACAATGCTGATTTAAGATCACAGGTACAATGGGATTTAATGAGTATTTTACAAAATTGGATTAAAATGGAGTAAGAGATACCTCTCACTTGAGTAAGACTGAACGGATGCAGTTTGAAGGCTCATGTTCCACATGGAATGAGATAACAGTGTCCACTTAATCTCCATTTATTTTAGTGCCATGCCTGCTAAAAAATAGCAGAAGTTTCTCCAATTAAACTCCACAAAGGACATTCTAATCCTACCATCCACAGGTTAAATTTTAAGACATATGCCTATCAAATACTAACAGTTTTCTCCACTTACCCGTCCTTTACATGTCAGTGTGAGCATATAGAAGACTGGAAATTAATAAAACTAAATGCAGTGGGACGTCCTGAAATTTCAAGGCTTCTAGAAAACAGCTGTAATATACCTTGCCATAACCACAGCTTAGACCAGCAGATTTCACATATTTGTTTTTTCAGTGGCTCAGAAAAATTCACAGGTACAGTTTTGTCGATTGCAATTAAGATATGGCAGAGTGCTGAGTATATATTATCGCATGGTGGTCATATGACATTCCTGACAGCCACTCTTCAGAAATGCTGTTTTAGATGAATGCACAAGGAAGAAATTTAACCACTTTTCACTTTTAAAAAGCTTAACAAACTTTTACACCAATGTTTAGATAGCTTTTGCATCAACATTGGTAAATCGATACAGGTTTCAAGCTCTCATAATTTCTGAAAGTCTTCAGGAATCACAGAGGAATTAACTCTGGAGCAGTCTGACTTGCTGAGGATGCCAGTTTGTATGGAATAGAGATGCCCCAGACTAAGATCTATCAATCTGCAGTTTAGAAAAAGCAAAGTATAACCTTATAGAAGAAGCTGTTATCATCAGGAGGGATTCTAGCTGGCACTGACTGGCTGTATCAGAAGGGCATTACCCTCCTTTCTCATTAGATATGCTGTGCCATAGATAAAATAGATCCCACGGATTATTTATGCTGTAAAGATTTAGAATCAAAAGTTTTTCATAGCCCTGACAAATAAAGTGCTTGAAACCATCAAACCAGCTAATTTCTGAATGCATTCTCATTCAGATCAGAAAGTCCTTCATTAGGGCACAAGTTGTTCAATGACATTAGCTTAATCTTACCAATATTATCGATCTGTTCAGTGTTTACTCCGGTAAGAAGTGCCATGGATGTGTAAAAGCAATCTTTTGAACTGACTGTTCAAAGGAGCTGGTCCGTAAATGTTAAACCACTTCAAGGATTTCAAGCTGAAGTGAGCTTTCCAAATACAGGGTTTCATATATTTATCCAAGCTTATCATTCTAATCTCCATTGTCTCCAGAGTCTGTAGATCTCTCTCTCTCTCTGTTCCCTCCCTTCGCTAAAATGTCAGCTTGCTGCAAGATGGTTCCAGTAGACAATGAGGAGACATGGCATATACCTATCATAACATACTGCCTCAGTACCACAGTGATGACTGAAGAGAGGAACATGTAAAGCTAGCTGCAAACACAGAGAAGACCCTTCCCGGCTTAAGCTCACGTATTTTGGACGTAGGTAGAAAAAAGACCTAAGAGAATCCTCCACTGCTTAAGAAGCTTTCTTTTTCTTCTATAAAGTACACAGAATATGGATGAGAGAACCTGTAGCATTCAGTGCGTTGGACAGAGGTGGAAAAGGCAAATGCTTTTATCATTACAATTATTAAAAATAAAGGAAGTGACCAGGTTAAAACCAATTCACCTCTGTTTCCCACTTACTATAGTTATTTATAGCCAGGAAAAGCACACGGAGAAGAATATTGTTACCACTCGGATGTTGTGATGTCTAACATTCAGCTAACGCTCATGAAAATGAGGCACATGATGCAGGGCCATGAGGAGTTTGGCTTCATGTGATCAGGGATGTGCAGGGCATAAAGGCAGGCCACTAACTGAAAGAGCACTAATCAAGAAGAACAGGGAGAAACCTGTCACAATAACAGCGTCACATGTTCCCTGATAATGTTCCAGTGGAAACATCTCCCTCCATATTGTGCACTGCCTTTGCATCTTCAAGAAATTAAACCGTAAATGTTCCAAGTATTTATATAAAAAATTTCCAACTCCATTTTTTTCTCCTACAAAAACAAAGCCCAAAGACACCTAGAAAATGTGGTGCGTGCTAAAAATTTAAGTATTTCACCTATTTTTTTTTTTCCTCTACCTAGAACTGATTTGATGAGGGTAGCATCTAGTGAGAAATACGATTTAAAAATGGTGATTTATTTTGAAATTGTTGGTGTGCTAACAAAAATGTATTCTGTTTTGCAGCAGAGGAAGGATTCAGCCATCAAAAGAAACAGGCTGTCAGAGATGAAAGGGAGTAAAGAAATGTAGAGAGCCATTTTAAACATATAAGACAAGACTTTCATCTCATGCTGGACCATATGGGACAGTGCTATTAACCTTGGAAAAATGCGACAGGAGTGAAAAAAAAAAAAAAAGAAGATGAAGATAAAATAAAAAGGAGTAATTTACCTTCAATAACTTTTCTGATCTGTACCAACACATTTCAAGAAGTCTACATTTAGGCTTTTCCACAGGTGAAGGTTTTGCCAGGTATCACCTACATCTTTCTGTACAGCCAGAAGTGTTGGTATGGGTTTTCTTACAGTCTGTGTGTCCTTCCCCCACCTGCCTGCTAGGCTGCAGCCCATGGGTACCCTGGCAGAGCACAGCTGGTAGGTGCATGGATGACTCTTTTGACTGGGTCATCTGTATACCCTCCTTTCACCTCAGCAGTGTGTGACACTGACTGACAAAGCAGTGTTAAAGACAGGCATTTCTGTAATTTCTATTATTTCTGCCTGAAAAGCAGCTTCACTCCAGCTCTGCAGCTACAGAAGCAAGAGCTCCCAGATCTTCCTTGTCAATTGTCTCATCGGTGCTTAAAAAACTGCCTCTGTGGGATTCCACAACCTCTTCTCCACAATGCATTTGTAGACTAAATTCTCCTTATTCTGCAAGTGCTTTCCTAACATTTAAGCTATTTCTTTTTTTTTTTTTCTGCTGAGAACTAAATGGATTACTTTTTATCTTGCCCTTGAGGGACATGAAAAAACAATTGCTCACAATCCTCTTTGTAAGAATCTTTTCCATGTTTAAGCTGTCCATCAGCTTTCTCTTTTCCATACCGAACCAGCCAGTTCTTTCAATTCTTCGTTTCGTGTCACAGCAAATACCCTTAAGTCTCACTTCTGGTGCTCTGACTGACCCTTCTAGCTGACAGACCAGAGCCGGCACAGTTTTGAGAACTCAGTGGTGAGAGCCAGGGCAGACGCCTTACCTGTGGTGCGCGCAGAATCTGCTGTGACGCTCCCAGATGCTACCAGTGAGGATTTTACAGCTAGACAAATGGCTTTGTACCTGCCCTTGGAGGGATGCTCCCTCTGCTTCCAGGCCCCGTGCCCAGCCAGGCTGCCTACACCCCTCTCGCCGAACCACGCTTGGCCCCGGCTTACCCAGCCCCACAGCCCCGACCCCTCCTCGCGGCACTTGCCGGTGTCCAGGACGGCAGGGACGCTGCCTCGTGGGGGGGGCGATCTCTGCCCCATGACAGCACCGTGTGCATATTCGGCCACGGGGGTTATTCTTTTTAAAAATCATTTTATTTTGGGGGGTGGGGAGGTGGGTGTTCGGGGGATGTCGGGGATCTTTACGGTATGCCCCACCGAGGCAACCTACGAC